>LPNX010083673.1:38310-103469 GCA_001517045.1 Pseudotsuga menziesii
CTCGACTGATAAAAGAAATACTTGTTGGCTGGAAATTATCATTTATTAAATTATTTGACAGTCCCATCTGGCATCTATCTATCAATTTTCAAATTGTCATTTTAGTGCTTGGTTTCCAGTGGCCACCTACATCTGCATAGCAAATATTGACATTGTTTTACAAGCTGGAAAATACATTTTGTGACAACTCTTGTATTAAATGTTTGATTGCAAATTGGGACAGTCATTCCATTGTTTATTTTGCTGGGAATTACATTGCCTACGGCTACAACTTACAAGTCACCTCTTGCTCACCAATCCAAAGCTGGAAGTTACATGTCTGTTGAAAACTTGAATAACATTTATGATTTATCATTTGAGTCTAGACTCTACATGCACAGTCACGTTATGAGTCACGTTATGCCATACCCCTAAACAACGAAGATTTAAACAGCGAAAAAACCCTTAATTTCATCACTTTTCACAGGACAAGTGTCCTAAAATCAAGACACATTACAAAAGAGTGTCGGACACGCGTTGACCACGTGTCCCAGGGATAAGACATGTTTTGACCACGTGTCGGACATGTACCGTAGCGTGTCTTCACGTGGACACCGGGGATACGGACATGTGGGCTAGTATGGACGTGTCAGGTAACTTAGCATGGAACTATTATCTATGAAATTTTGAGGACTTTTCGATGACAGGAGGATTCATCAATGAGAACACTATGTGCAATGTGCAATGCAGAGTAATGAGCATCATTGTACAATGTAGAGTAATGAACATCATTGTAATTTGCATAACTCTAACAAATTCAAACTCTAAAGATGCCATGGAACTATTATCTATGAAATTTTGAGGATCTTTCGATGACAGGAGGATTCATCGATGAAAACACTATGTGCAATGTAGAGTAATGAGCATCATTTGTAGAGTAATGAACATCATTGTAATTTGCATAACTCTAACAAATTCAAACTTTAAAGGCATATTGTTTGATGCTCAAATCTATCTTTAGTTTCAAATCCGGAAGACACTCGGGAAGAAGAAACAACCCACTTACAATGTTTAGTCTCAAATCCGGAAGACACTAAGGAAGAAACAATTTACCAGTTGTTCGAAGACTTGGAGTCAGAAAACGTTGAAATGCACCAAACAACTGGAAAAGAAAAGCTCAAAGTTTTTATTTATTTTTGGTTATGTTTTGTAAATCAGTTGGTGTAAGCATCTTTTATCCTGTGTATATTTTCAGCAGTTTCAGGGACTCCCTAGAGAAGGGAAGTTGATAAGTTTTGATTAAATAATGGTGTTTATACCCAAGATAAACTGCTTCTTTGTATTAATTTGTTGTACAGTTTGGCTGCATCTTTTTAATACAAATTCCTACTCATCATGTGTTTATAAGAGAAATGATGTTACATTTATAAGAACAATGGATTTTTTGAATTCACTGTTTCAAGTAAGCTGAAAAAAATACAGTTTGGCTTAGCCTTTTTAATGCAAATTCTTACTCATCATTATATATTAATCATTGTCCTTTGTATTAATTCCTTGCACAGTTTGGCTATAACCTTTTTAATACAAATTTCTACTCATAATTTTGGGAATTATTATAGTATTCTACTGAAAAGTAAATACAGTTTGGCTGTAGCCATTTTAGGCCTTTTTAGTACAAATTCCTACTCATCATTGCATTAATCTCTTGCACAGTTTGGCTACAACCTTTCAAATACAAATTTCTACTCATCATTTTGGAGAATATCATAGTATTCTTCTGAAAAGTAAATTTTTTATCCAGGGAAGATATTAGCAATGCTTAAGTGAGCATCAAGTATCATAAGATATTACATGATATACTCTACTAACTACAAGTTAAGCTTAAAAGCATAATGCTATATGGCTTAGAAATAGAAAAACCACACAGCTTTCTAGAGATTCAAAGATTTGAGCTAATCCCACTTGTACAAACTTAACTTCTCTATGCAAATTTCTACCTTCAAACCTTAGGGATCATCTTAATTCAATATTGTATTATGCAACAGGAAAAAGGGTAGAATGTTAAATTTATTGTACTATTTAAATTATTGTTGCAGCTCATTTGCATCCATTGTTCTAGCTCATTTACATCCATTTATCTTCTAGGGCACTTGTACAAACTTAACTTCTCTATGCAAATTTCTACCTTCAAACCTTAGGGATCATCTTAATTCAATATTGTATTATGCAACAGGAAAAAGGGTAGAATGTTAAATTTATTATACTATTCAAATTATTGTTGCAGTTCATTTACATCCATTGTTCCAGCTCATTTACATCCATTTATCTTCTAAGGCATAATAAAAACCTCAACACAGATGTGTTGTTTAATTTTTGTGGAAATCTTCAGATTTATAGATCTTATATAGGCAAAGGAATGAAATTAACCATTAAAATGTTCTATTAAACCACATACAAAATAGCAATAGCATATCATACATAAAATGTACTTTACCAAGAATATCCTTAATTCTCCCATGGAGCTATTGCTAGATAGGCCATATATCTATCCGCAATGAAAAGAAACTCCTTCAAAGATGATAATGTAACTCACGAGCCACACAGTTTGCAAAACTTCTAACATAGATATAATTTATAATTTTCAGTGCTAGTTTATAGTTTTGTCCATCATACTGTTCAAGAAAAATCTCACACACATTTCGAGGAATTAAAAGAAATTTAATTATAACATAGAAAGAACAACACAAACATAGGTGCAATAAAAATGAAAAACAAAATTAGATGAATAAAGTTGAGCAGATGGTCTAGACAGGTCAATGGTTGATTTCTCTAACCTATAACCACTAAGACATATTAAGAGTCGTATTAGTTGATATCGTTGGCACAACTAAATTAACATAAACGCTGGGCTTAATTTAATTATAAATAAATAAATTAGAATAAGAAAGACAACATACACTTCAACTCATTTTTGATGAATTTAACCACACAATCAATCCACTTTTTTTAATAGAGAGGATCATTTTCAAGTGAGGATCATCTCCTCAAATGATTTGTGCTAGTCAATTGAGTTACAAATATTTCATTAAAAATGCAGAGATTGATACAAATTTCTGAATATAAACATTTTTTAATTATCAATTTTTTTCCAAACTAAAGCAGCTCACAAGTAACCTAATTTAACATTGAAGCACTATTTTCTTCATGGTACAATTAATAGTTCTGTTCTGCAAGCATTATAACTACTTCCCAACAAAGCTTATTCTCTGATTGTCCAATACAATTACTTGAACAATCTATTGGTTTTCTAAGCCATGCTGAAAGTCATGAGAATTTATGAATTTTTGATCATGTATTATTAGTGATTGTTTAAAGATTGTTTAAAAGTAATAGTGTTTATGAAAACAAATTGATTGTTTAGGGTGACCATGTCTATGAAAACAAAAGTGAAAGACACAAATAAAGGTCTAATGATTACTGCCACACTGCCAAAGGCCTGAATTTTGCAATTGCATGTTCCAGGGCCTGAATTTTGCAACTGCATTGATATTTATTTATGATAATTAACGCACAGATAAAAACAAATACATGTGATATGTAATGCCCCAAATTCTTTTAACTTTCACGCGGTAAAACTTTTTTTAATTAAACATGACACAAATTAGAACTCATCATAAATATGGTCATGCCTGCCACTGTGTTTTCTAGCTAGAGCAAATAGGAGAAGTGTGATAGTACATGCTACTTTCAACTTCTTGTCTCATTACTTATGGTATCATCAGTTTTATTTTGCTTACCAATTTATTTTTAGTTGCATTTGAATTTGTATGTCACACCAAATTAATATAATCTCATCTTAAATTTTAACACAAATTTATTTTAATTTCTAAAAGTATGATCATTTTCATAATTAGAGCTTAACAATTGCTAAACAATACAATCTTTTTTGTGAGTTAATTACTTGCAAACAATGCTCTTCCTATTAAAAGATACACATTTTGACACTTGATCCAGCATTCAATGTCACATATTATTTTGACAGTCTTGAATTATGCCCAAACACCCTGTCACATATTATTTTGACAGTCTTCAATTATGCCCAAACACCCTGGGAGGAAACCTCAAATCCAACTCATTTTCTATCCAACATATAACTCAACTCTAACTTTGGATTCACTGTCTCTAACAACTCAAACATTAATCAAGTGTTACAGGAATCCCTGGAATGGATGGGTCATCAAAATGCCATCCATGCTTGATTGAACCATATGGTTATTTGAAGGACACATCTATACATTGCAGATGGGTACTCAACCTTAACATAGGTACCATGCCTAACAGTGAATGGTATTTTTCAAGGTCAAACCAATTATTCATAAATCGTTCTCAAGCAAAATATCGTATCGTTCTCCACTCTCACAAGGCTATGCTATTTCACTGCTATCTGAAATAAAATCATGCACACAGAAGGTTTCCAGAGCCTTTAATAAATATGTCGAAACCCTTGTCAGTATATGTCATTGATTGACTTATGCTGTACAATAACATTCTAAGGAGATCCATAGATCATTCACAGAAGATTTCAAGCAGTTCTGACCCCAATCCTAAATTGCTGTAAAATTGTAAATCGCTTAAGGATGATTTACACAACAGCTTGCCCACATGCAGCTTCTTTTCTATTTCAAGCTAGAATGCACTCTCAACTGGCAGTGGCAATTTCTTCAAAGTTCAAGATAATTGCACATACTCTATTTGAAATTTTTTTCTTCACATACATTATCTTTACAACATACTCTAATATAATACCTTTAGAACATCTAACATCTATATCTTTAGCCATTTTTTTAATGAAGCCTTGACTTTGAGTTCAATACTAAGAATCCATAAAAGACACATTTACATTAAAAAGTGATTTATTTGAATTCACAGAGCTTTTTTAACATTTATAAAGAACATCTAACATTTATATTTTTAGCCATTTTTTAATGAAGCCTTGACTTCAAGAGTTCAATACTAAGAATCCATGAAAGACACATTTACATTAAAAAGCGATTTCTTTGAATTCACAGAGCTTTATTAACATTTATAATTTATATATAACTTAATCTGATATAAATACGAAGTATTAAAACTGCAGAAAACAGTAAAATACATCTACAATTAAAACAAATCAAATTCATTACACAGAATGAAATGAAAAAAATATTGAAAATGGTTTGAAGATCTATGAAACAGAAACTATGTGATTGGACATGTTAGATGGAAATTAATGATTTGGAAACCATGACAATGGAATGAATACAGTTAACATTTAATCACAATCCTTAAATACAAAAAATATAATTCATTGATATTTAATCAAATTCATTAGCTATATGATTGCTATTATGGACAATTATTTATACTCTCTAGAGTCTCCATGCAATTGAAGTCCCAACATTTCTTTTTAGTTATTCTTTCCTACATTATTACAGATATTAATTACAGTTATGAATATTTCCATCTGGCTCTCACTCCAGCCAATATAGCATTGAGCATAAAGGCAGAAGAGTACATGTACATTCCACCTCCACCTCGCCACCAGGCTGTTCCTCCATGCTCCGGCGGATACTGACCAAGAAGATAGCTGCTAATTCCCCACTTCACCCAAACAAGAGCTTGCAAAGCACTATATATCCATCTCCCAAAGACCCTTATGCCCAAAACACATGCTAATGCGCTCCCTGATACAATGCATGCTATTTCCAAAACTATCACTCCACAAACCAGGAGAGTCTTTCTCCTGTAGCGGGACAATCCTCTGTTTAACAAATATAAAATCAAATCGAAGCAGTCCATAGCCAAAGAAATAGCAATAGCTACTGTTATCACAACAATTCTAGGTTTAGAGGGCAGCATGGAATGGGTATAATACCATTTGTTAGTGCCTCCTTCTAATGCAACAAGTACTGCCCAACTGACAGAGCAAATCAAATTGACACAACCCACTATGAATGCTGAGGTNTACAGAGCAAATCAAATTGACACAACCCACTATGAATGCTGAGGTTCTGAGGCTTAGAAGATTGCCTCTGAATGTGAACACTTGGCAAAAGTTGGTCTTTTTGGCATTAGATCTGACCTCAACCAGACTCATAAACACATGGGCAGCAAACCCGCTTCCTTTATTGTCCACAATGTAATCTCTGACTGCCCTTCTAGCTACTAGAGCGCTAGAGAAGCCATCCACTTTGAACCAGAAAGTGAGCACAATGTTTATTAATATTTCTGTCAACCTTGGCACTATTAAGGAAGCAGTGTTGTATTCTTCTTTTGCATAGCATTCCCCACTTCGAGCCATGGAGTTTTCGAGGGCATCTGAAACACTGCTAAAGGAATGTCTGATTATGGCTGCTCTTGTTTCATTATCTTTAGGCTTGAATGACCGGATCAGCATTTTTGTCCAGTCAGCATCGCGTGCTCCGTGCACTGGAATGCAGATGCAGGTAGCCGGCCCTCCTAGGAAGGATTCCCGAGAAATAAAATCAAGTGTTAAACAGGCTGCAGCAGGCGATTCCACCTCAGGATTACCCTCTGTTAAACTTTTATGTCCATCTTGATTGGTCTCCACATGCAGCAGGCTCTTGTGGCACCCATGGCAGCCATTTTTCAGGCAGCGGCGAGATGGGAGTAGGCACAGGGAATCAGACAGTAGTTTCAATGTTCCAGGCATCCGTTCAGCGAGCATAATTGTGATGATATCATCCACGCCTCTCCAGAAAACGATGCATCCGCATTTCGTGATGTTGTTACTGGGGCTACTTTCCGTATGTTCAAGACAAGCGCAGATCTCTACAGTGAGAACTACAGATTCTAAAGGGAGACATTGCAGAAGAACGGAGCGCACTCTATAAACATTGTCAATATACTTGATGAATTGACCCATGGAAGAATTCGGCGTCTCGTGTGACAAGATTACGACGGAGCATTCTTTTAGTCCTTCATGTTTCCTACAAGTGGTCAGTCCGAAACAATTTATGTCTTCCATTCCATGTATTTTCTCCAATTCAGGACCGGTTAGGGTAGCCATAACATCTCTGGCACCAATCTCTAAATCAAGCCTACCTCTTAAAAAACTTGTAAAAAAAACAGCTAAATTGCCTATACACGTGATACCTACATCAGGAAAACTAACCGAACCTGTGACGACTAACCGAACCTGTGACGACTCCACTTACATCGTTCTGCCCATAAACAAGATCAAGATCAGTTAACCATCCCAACCAGCAAACTAATTTAACAATCAAGTGCATCTTGTGTCGCTTTCCACGCCCATCCTTGAATACAGCCATTTTACGATAAAATCCAACACAAACTGTATAAACAGAAGCTCTCAGTGCTCTTACTGTTCTAATCGTAACTTGTAATTATATAGCAAACCGAAGCGAACATGGAATCCATCTTTGTACTGAAATGCAGGTCAACAATAAATTTTAAAGCTTCGAGAATAGGAATAAGTCCATCTTAAGATACATCACACCATTGGCTCGAAAGGGAGGAGCATATAAATCTATGTCTATATACCTTTCTTCTCTGAGAGATTTGGTCCCTGTGTAAACAAAGAAGTGAAAAATATTTAATTAATATAAATAAAGTTGGCTCGAAAGTGAGGAGCATATAAATCTATCTCCATATATACCTTTCTTGTGAGAGAGATTTGGTCCCTGTAAATAAAGAAGTGAAAACAATATAAAACTAATTTAGAGTTCGCCAAAGCATCTATTTAAAGCAAAGAGAATCACCAACTCTCGTTTTTAGTTTAGTTTGATATTTACTCTTTATTAATTAATTTTTTTTAAACTTTGAGTTTAGTTTATCAGATCAAAGATTATATTTTTTTTTCACTTTTCTATTTTATTTTAGTTTGATACTTATTTTCCATTTATTATTATTATTTTTTGTCACGTCCCCATCCCTTAGAGGAAGCGATGAACACCAAGCATACAGGCAGACAACCTCATGAAAAATAAGAACAGTTATCAATGCTGAAATAAAGGCTTAACAGAATGCATAACATGAATGCTAAGATGCGTAATCCATCATAACAGAATGCATAATTCATCAATCATACAGCGGAAGCAACATGTACCTTCCAGCATTCAACATGTTCATCATAACTCATTAAACATCAATATAATTGCAGAGATGGAATAGCAACGGTACTTATCTTTTGATGAAGAATCCCGCAACCAGCTACGTCGCTGCAACGTTCCACCCAACCATAGGCCAGCTTGCTCATCAATCTCTCAACAATGCTGCCACCCCCGAGCTGGGCATGATTCCTCCAAGGATAAGGGTCAATGCAGGCTTACACATAGCCAGGGGACACACTCAGCAACCCAACACAGCTGGGTTTATCAGGCCATCCACAGATCGACCAAGCCAACACAGTTCGAAGACCAACCACTGCATACCAGCACCCAAAACAATCCCTTCACAGCCCCGTGAAGAAGGCAAATCAACCGGTGACAGTCCCAAACGAAAGGTGAGTCACAGCTCAAGCCCACAAGGCAACTCAGAGTTGTTCTTGGCCCTAACGTGGCCAAAACAACTCACTGCAACCCAAAACCAGGGGAATAACAACAGCCCAAACACACAATGGATGATGGCAGCAATTCATAGCCCACAGTGAATAGTAAACAACACTCCCAGCATAGCCATGGGAGACTCAGCCAACGACTGTGGCAATCAACAGCCACAACTCACAGTGCAAACGATGGCAGCTATACATAGTCCCAAACAACAGGGAAACTCAGCCAACGAAACGTGGGGAAGATGACAGCTCCCGTCCCACAATGAAATAGCGGAAAACTACACATTCCGATAATGGAGAGAAATAGACTCTCGGCATGGACAGGAGGAGAACACAACCGCAGACCACAGTTGACAGCATACACAGCCACAATCGACATGGGGAAAATATACTTACCACCGAATTGGTGTGAAACACACAGGCACACAGCCCAGAGCGTGAATGGCTCCTACACCCGAAATCTTGAGTGACAGCCACGATTTCACCCGCTCCCTGCATGAGGAAAACTGACGCAGAACTCCTGTGCGTGAGGATAAAGGACGCGACCGGCAAAATATGGGAACAATAGCCCACGAACAACAAAGAGAGCCCCCGACTGGTGCGTGAGGAGAACATAACCGACCTCTGCGTGAGAGTGAACAAGCCAGGGAAGAATGGCGTCGTGGAGAAGATGGAGGAATTGAATGTAGTCATGGGTGGAGTGGGTGCGTGGGCAAAGGCTGACAGCCTGCCACACCCACCACCATAACTACCTCAACTACTAGCCATAACTGCCCCCGAACAACAAAACCAAGATGTTAAAGAGGTTGGTGAAACAAGAAAGGTGGAAAAACAAACAAGGTGGCAACAAATGGGTTTTTTTCCCCATAAACCAAGGTTTGACATCCCCCACCCCTTATCCTTTGGAACCATGCTCTTTTCATTCAACGTTGCATTGCCATAGCTGGTTGTGGTTTTAGTTTTAATTGATGTGCGTATTTACATGATGCCGAATTATAATGTGCCAAATGGCACGATAAACCATCGGCAACTATCCCCATTGCCAAAACACACACACAACCAAATCGATGGTGGGACTTTTGCCTTGAGCTCCTCACCACAATTAATTACATTGTGCAAACGGGGTCAAAACTTGGGACATTACAATCCCCTCCCCCTTGGAGTAACACCGTCCTCGGTGTTCCATTACATATATAATTGCACATCAAAATTACAGAATTTTGCAGATCTGTCCCACGTTCAATCATCTACTTTGAACGTTCACGACCAAGCCCCTCAGCTTCCATGGACTTATCCTGTTGGTTCTCAGCTTCTAGCTGATCCCAAAGTCTAGGAACTCTACGGCTATTGCCTTCATCCTGTTCCTTCATTGGGCAGTCCCGACGTAAATGATGTCCTCCGCATCTCCAGCATCTCACTGGCTGCTTCATCTTTACTTGCTCAATTTCCCTTGAGTCTTCATGCTTGGACCGTTTCTTATCGGGTCGCTTGGACGAATGTCCCATCGCTGATCCACCTTCCTTTCCTTTGTCGATTGCTCCCAAAAGGCTTTTCACCTCCTTTTGCAAACCAATAGAGTCTTGCAAAATCTGGTGGTTCATTTCACTCTGCCTCCTCTGTATCCTGAGCATCTCCCCAAGATTCTCTTGGGTCTTGGCAATCACTTGAAGGAGACTTCCAGCTAAGTCCAACAACTTTTGGTCTGCTGCCATATTCAATGTGCACCACCTGGTTTCACTTTTCTCACCTGTGAAATGCACCATTGAAATTTTATCAGACCAAGCATAATATAGACATTAAAATCAGTCAGTGAATTACCCAATTGGCATGACAGTCCAAGCCTCATCAAGGAGACTTTCATATTTTTTATGCCTTCCCAACAAGCACACGAGCTCATCCATGTCTATTCTAGGGCAAGGAATTAACCATTCCAGCATTCACAATTTACTTTAGGCAAATACACACATTTCATTTCAATCATACATGCATTAAATAATCCTTTGTTTTCACAATGCATAAACATATATATATATGTAATCAAAAGGCAAGAGAGAGCAGTAAGAGTTTTTCTCCTCTTTGTTTTGTTCCATTCTGGAACCCACACAATCACTGTGGCTTTTCATGCTCTCAGCCTCTTTCACTTCACCGTGAATGCTGGACCAATCCTTCTTGGTCATGACACTTAGTGTCTTTGGTCTATTCCAGACCTCTAAACCATGGAGTCTCTCCACATGGTTTGTCTCGGCTGCTAGGACTCCCCCGTCTTACTAGCACCTTTTTCATTACCGCTCATTACGAGCTTTCTAGGACAGTCACATGTCCACATTCACCTCTAGGATGCTCTCATGGTCCTCGCTCCCAGCGATACCTATATCCAAACATTGAATAGATTCACATGTTTAGTTTATTCACATCAGTTTTATCTCTAGAACAAGAGCTTAAAACATCATAACCAAATCATATACACAGGTACATTCTTAAGAAAAATAATCCAATACTTATCTGTATTGTACGTTTCCTCGTTCGTCCACAGGATCCTGCTTCGCTTTGCAAGCCTTGGGATCGCCTATGGACTTAGATGTTAGGTCAGCACGTCGGATGCTCCACAACATCAAATAATTAATGTCCAGCCAGTACATTCTTATGTCAACTGGGCTTGGAACTTTACCGTGACCATTTCCAGGTCTAGGATCTACTATGGATCCCCAGGCATATAACCGCCCAACATACACTTATACCAACATACACTTATATCAACAATAACCCTTACTATGCAACCCCTCACAACAACCATTTACCATTTTACCTTTAGCTTGTCAACACAAGCAACACAAGCAATACAATCAAACTCATCAGCGTTATTGTTCAAAAACTGTAATCACATTTCTCATCATTCAGTATCAAGTATTGAGACACCAGGAGTGTGTCCACTCCCTAGAGTGTAATCAATATCGACAACCCTTTCATGATTCAACATCGGAAAAGTGTGCACTATTCTCCGGTGTGTGCCATGTAGGCCCTATTCATACTCAAGCGATCGGTCATCATGGAAATAAAATCAAACATGTTTTGTATATGGAATTTATAACAATTAAACATGCATATTCATAGCAAGGGTCACAGAACACTTATCCATTTGCCGTCGCAGTATGCCTTTGTTAAGGAGGAATGGAGGCTCCTTCCCTGAGTTAACAGTCCCTCAGTTTGCCATCCCAACTCCTTTTTACATTTCACATTCACGCATGTCTTACCGACATAACCCATACCATCTCACTCATGTTATTACCAAACATGCAGTGCAGATGAGACATTTTCAAAATGTCCAATGGCGTTTCACCCAAAACCCATTTCCAAGGGAAAACCTTCCCATGAAGTTTAGCTCTTGCAGGTCATCACACATGATCTTCCTGTAGTGTGTATCCTTGACACATTCATCAAATAGCCAAACAGTCAATCATTACCTGATAATACAATCCCAATTGATTGTTCCATGACCAAGCAACGACATTGGTAATCAAATAAGAATTTACAATTCTGTCTACTACAGAAATTGACTTGCTCAATTGTGGGTTTCTTGTAAGCAGCACTACTATGCCCATTATAATTTTATGCTTACTATCATAACATGAATACCCACTTACCATGCGTCCCTCTTGACACAATCTCATACAAGCCAACAATGATTAGTAGTCGTTAGTACTTTCTTAAATCCGAAATCCACAATTCAAATTTAACAACCAACTATTTTCACAACCATGAGACTCTTCTCATACGGTTTGGCTCTTTCATATGGTAGATTCTGGCATTGGTTAGGGTCTTACCTCTCACTGTCATGCTCGAAATAATCTACCTGAACCTGAGCTTCAATCAAACAAACACAATCTTGTGCAAGCCAATAATGACTAGTAGTTGTCAGCAATTCCTTAAATTTGAAATTCACGATTCAAATTTAACAAGCTCTTTCACATGGTAGATTTTGGCATTGGTCAGGGTCTTACCTCTCATTTCCATGCTTGAAAGAATCTACCTGAAACATGAGCTTCAATCAACCAAACACTTGGTAAGTCTGGATAACATTTTCATTGCTACAACCATTACTGAAGCATTTTCAGAATTTATAAAATTCAATACTTCCAGCTGTTAGTCACTTCGATATATACCAAAACTCATTTACTTCATGCAATCATTATCATACTAACATTACAAGGTATAATCATAGCATTCATGCAATTTAAATGAAGTGGTTAGATACTCCTTACTTCACAAGCGTATCATTCACACCACCTTGCTCTTCAATAGAGCGTTTCTGGTAGCCAATTGATCATGACTATCCTGCATTCATAACAACCTTTGAAATGGTTCCTGAATTGTCATCAATTCATCATCTCGGTCATTAGTCATTCATATTATCACATGCACTCATCTCAATGCATTCATGCAATGCACCACAACATTTGCACCTATGCTTATGCAATTAGTCACTCACACCCTTCATATGCATAACTACAAGATTCATAAAATCTTCTTAATGCATGTCCATTCAATGCTACCTTGCATTGATTATGCATTCAACCATACCATGGCCTAACCATGACTAATTCATATAGGATGCATTATTATAATCAAGATCGTTAGTACTTCTTTCCTAAGCTCAATCAATATATACAGGCACGATACCTTTCTATATTCAAACATCCACATGGTATGAGGTCTCTTACCTTTATCATTCCATGGAATTTGTTGTAATCAACTCTTACCTTCATGGGTTCTACTTACACCCTTGACATGACCAATTTGGTTGGTCCTTTGCAAGAGATTGCAGAATTTGCTCACCAACTTTTGTTATGGACTTGTTGCCTTATCCCTTTCTTCATAGGGTTGCTGGTCACAATTGTCAGCATCAGCAACATATTCATCTGGGTCCATGTTGTCGTTGGTTTTGCCACTAATGCCAACATCAAAGCAATGATTATCATTAGTGGTTCATTATATATAATTTCCAATATTCTTACCAACATGCAATATCCTATGCATGCCATACATATCCTCATGTATTTCAAGCATAAACTTAGGAAATGTAGTTATAATCAGCAAGACAGAGTTTTAAGGAAACTTCCCTTTTCAAGTCTTTCATCCTGGCATGGAACTACTCTTCCATACAGCAGCTGATTGACTTCATAGTCCTTGCTACCCCTGGGCATGCACTGTCTAGACTTGTCCATTTGATAGCAGCGGCCATCATTAGTACTTTGTTGCTTCATGCTCAGATTCTGGTGACTTCCCCTGTTCCCTATTGGATAATCTTTCCAACGCCTATCCATATGCTTCATTCCGACCTCGGATGTGAAAACCACACCACTTCTAAGAATGAAGACTTTCACCCGTTCTAGGCAAAACACACAACTGTATTTTGGTCTGGAATGCTAACTTCAGCCCCCAATCTCATTTTCGATGCACCATTCATTTTTTATGAATTGGTTCTACTAAATTGCCCAAAACATAGAATCTTCTTTTCTCCAGAACAACTGTCTCCGGGGACGAAGGGGGTCAAGGGGGCTTGCCCCCTTGTTTTCTTGCAATCTGGCGCATTAAATCGCTGCCAATTTCTCAATTTTTAGCCCTGAAAATCCACTGAAAAACCACTGAAAATTCCTCCGAAAAATAGCTGAATTTTCCTTTGTTCAATCGGGTCTCTTCCCCAATTATTCTTCCGCAGAATCGGCTCTCAAACCATTTCTCTTCTGCAGAATCGGCTCTCGGAACCATTTTCTCTTCCGCAGAATCGGCTCTCAGAACCATTTTCTCTTCTGCAACGACGGCTCATGAAACACTTTCTCTTTCAAGCGGCGTCGGCAGTCTTTCTGATCAAAAGACTTAAGGCTTTCGCTTCCGCAACGGCGGCTCGCGAAACACTTTCCCTTCCGATTGGCCGCTCCTTCCTTAAAGAATTTTTTAGCTTCGAGCGTAGGCGGTCTTTTGGATCGGAAGACTTAATTCTTTCGCTTTCGCAACGGTAGCTCGTGAAATGCTTTTCCTTCCGATCGGTGGCTGTTTACTTAGAATAATTTTTAAACCTTTCTGCGGCGTCGGCGGTCTTTCTCATCGGCTGGATAATGACTTTGACTTCCGCAACGGCGGAACGCCAAACCACTATTTCTTTCGACGTTTCCTTCCAACGGCTTCTCCGTCGGGCAGGCTTCCGCCTAACTCCTCCGCAACGGCGGGAGTCTTTTCGTCTAACTCTTCCGCAACGACGGAAGTTAACTCTGTTAATTGTTCCGATGCGGAACACTTAGACGACTTTTCGCGGCTTTCTCCAAACTTTTTCGGTGTCGGTGGTCTTCATCATCGGAAGCCTTAAGGCTTTTGGCTTCCGCAATGGCGACACGCAGAACACTTTCTGCTTTCGGTGGCCAATGTTTTCCGGACATAGAGAAATTTTCAAAAATTTTCCCCTTTAGTCTTCCTTTGGTACCTGATCGACGCCGGCAAGCTTTCTCATCGGAAGACTTAGCGCTTTCGCTTCCGCAATAGCGGCACACGAACCACTTTCTCTTCTGATGGCCGCTCTTTACTTAAAGAAATTTTAACTTCGGGCGTCGACGGTCTTTGCACTTCGGAGAGCTTAGCACTTTCGCTTTCGCAACGGCATAATGTGAAACGCTTTCGCCTCCGCAACGGCGGATGCACCAAGACTTTCTTCTTCTGATGGCTGGTGACTTTCCATACTTAGAAAATTTTTGAACTTAGTTTTCTTGCGGCGTCGGTAGTCGGAAAACTTACCCATCGTGCGACTAGCCGTTTTTCCATCCGCAACGGCGAAACGCAGAATCCTCTGGGAATTAGTGCTTCTGGGTGCCGCAACGGCAGGCGCACAAGCACTTTTTCCTCCGGTAGTCAACGGTTTTGAGCCTTAAACCTTCTTTGACGGCGTCGACGATCAGAGGACTTTTTCGTCAGGCGTCTAGTTGCTTCTTCATCCGCAACGACGGATGCTTGATCCACTAATTCCCTCCGACGGGCGGTTAGAAAATTCCCGCAATTTTCCTTCTCTACTGCTCCCACCGGCATGCCTTCATCTAACTCTTCCACCACATCAGAAGTCAAACCCACTAACACTTCCACCACAGCGGAAGTCAATTCCGCTAATCCTTCTGCCACAATGGAAGTCTTTTCCACTTAGTGCTCCGATGAACCACTGTTCAAACACTTGAATTTTTTTTTTTGAATTTTTCCATTCATCCATTGTCATCAAAGCTGTTGTTCTTCTAAACATAGAAGGTAATTCCACCTTCTGTCACTGCATCTTCTTGGCCCATAGAGGCCCACTGTTGCAACCTTTGCTCTGATACCACTCTGTCACGTCCCCATCCCTCAAACTGACGAAGAGGACGCGACGAACACCAAGCATATGAGCAAACAGCCCCATGAACAATAAGAACAGTTATCAATGCTGAAATAAAGGCTTAACAGAATGCATAACATGAATGCTAAGATGCGTAATCCATCATAACAAAATGCATAATTTATCAATCATACAACAGAAGCAACATGTACCTTCCAACATTCAACATGTTCATCATAACTCATTAAACATCAATATAATTGCAGAGATGGAATAACAATGGTACTTATCTTTTGATGAAGAATCCCGCAACCAGCTACGTCGCTGCAACGTTCCACCCAACCATAGGCTAGCTTGCTCATCAATCTCTCAGCAATGCTGCCACCCCCGAGCTGGGCATGATTCCTCCAAGGATAAGGGTCAATGCAAGCTTACACTTAGCAACCCAACACAGCTGGGTTTATCAGGCCATCCACAGATCGGCCAAGCCAGCACAGTTCGAAGACCAACCACTGCATACCAGCAGCCAAAACAATCCCTTCACAGCCCCGTGAAGAAGGAAAATCAACCGGTGACAGTCCCAAACGAAAGGTGAGTCACAGCTCAAGCCCACAAGGCAACTCAGAGTTGTTCTTGGCCCTAACGTGGCCAAAACAACTCACTGCAACCCAAAACCAGGGGAATAACAGTAGCTCAAACACACAATGGATGATGGCAGCAATTCACAGCCCATAGTGAATAGTAAACATCACTCCCAGCATAGCCATGGGAGACTCATCCAACGACTGTGGCAATCAACAACCACAACTCACAGTGCAAACGATAGCAGCTATACATAGTCCCAAACAACAGGGAAACTCAGCCAACGAAACATGGGGAAGATGACAGCTCCCGTCCCACAATGAAATAGCGGAAAACTACACGTTCCGATAATGGAGAGAAATAGACTCTCGGCATGGACAGGAGGAGAACACAACCGCAGACCACAGTTGATAGCATACACAGCCACAATCGACATGGGGAAAATATACTTACCACCGAACTGGTGTGAAACACACAAGCACACAGCCCAGAGCGTGAATGGCTCCTGCACCCGAAATCTTGAGTGACAGCCACGATTTCACCCGCTCCTTGCGTGAGGAAAACTGACGCAGAACTCCTGTGCGTGAGGATAAAGGACGCGACCGAAAAAATATGGGAACAACAGCCCACGAACAACAAAGAGAGCCCCCGACTGGTGCGTGAGGAGAACAGAACCGACCTCTGCGTGAGAGTGAACATGCCAGCCCGAAGAATGGAGTCGTGGGTGGAGTGGGCGCGTGGGAAAAGGCTGACAGCCTGCCACACCCACCACCATAACTGCCTCAACTACCAGCCATAATTGCCCCCCAACAACAAAACCAAGATGTTAAAGAGGTTGGTGAAACAACAAAGGTGGAAAAACAAACAAGGTGGCAACACATGGGTTTTTTTCCCCATAAACCAAGGTTTGACATCCCCCACCCCTTATCCTTTGGAACCATGCCCTTTTCATTCAATGTTGCATTGCCGTAGCTAGTTGGGGTTTTAGTTTTAATTGATGTGCGCATTTACATGATGCCGAATTATAATGTGCCGAATGGCACGATAAACCATCGGCAACTATCCCCATTGCCAAAACACACACACAACCATATCGATGGTGGGGCTTTTGCCTTGAGCTCCTCACCACGATTAATTACATCATGCAAACGGGGTCAAAACCTGGGACATTACATTTTTTCATTTATTTTAGTTTAATACTTATTTTCTACTTATCATTATTTTTTATTATTTTACTTTATATTTATTTTTCATTTACTAATTTATATAAATTTTATGTTTATTTTATATTGATTAAAATTAAAAAATTAAATTATCTTTCAAAACAACAACTTGATTGATTGATTGATTTTATTATTATTTTATGTTCATTTTATATTAAATAAAATGACGACTTGAATGATCTTTCAAAACAACAGTTTAAATGATTTATTCATGTAAAAGTTAAAAGATTGGAGACATGTTGTTTTAAAGCTCTTGATTGATTGATTGATTGATTTTATTATTATTTTATGTTTATTTTATATTAAATAAAATAACGACTTGAATGATCTTTCAAAACAACAGTTTAAATGATTTATTCATGTAAAAGTTAAAAGATTGGAGACATGTTTTAAAGCTCAAATGAGCTCAAGTAATGTTAATAAATTTCAAGATTTTGAAATGTTAGTTTAAATGATTTATTCATATAAAAGTTAAGAGAATGAAGACATGTTATTTTAAAGCTTGAATGAGTTCAAGTAATGTTAATACATTTTAACTTTTCGAAATATTAAAAGAAGAGAAGGAGAAGGATTTGGAATGAAGATAAGTAGTCGCAAAGTTAATAACAAGATTAATGAAATGCATATGTCTGAAAGGGAGGATGGAGAGCTAACCAACACCACCAAGTCACCCAGTGGGATAGCATAAGAAGGTGGTGCACATTGTGGGATCCATTCACAAGTAATCAAAGAAACACTTAAAAGTGAGGTGGAAGCAAAGCACTGCTGCTTAAAGAGATAGAAAGAGGAGGGCAACTAGTTTGCAAATTTTGTTATAAAATGAATCTCTGTTATACACTTTTAAACCGCCATAAAATGAATTTCTGTTATATACTTGTTACACTCAGTTAATTTTATTGATCGTTCAAGGGAGCCCAAAACCTTGGATAATATCTAAACACGTATGACTTAATTATTTAAATATTCATAATCAATTAAATGCTTAAATCTTGTTAATATAAAAAACGATGTAGCTTACTTCATCCTTAATTACAATGTGTCCATTCAATTGTTTGTTGTTGAGTAGTCTTAGACATTCTAAAAACTAATGTATTTCCCAAGATGCCATGAAACTATTATCTATGAAATTTTGAAGATTCTTCGATGAGAACAAAAAGCCTAGATTCTCTCCCTCACTAACACTATGTACTAACACTATGTACACAATGTAGAGTAATGAGCATCATTGTAATTTGCAGAACTCTAACAAATTCAAACTCTAAAGGCATATTGTTTGTTGCCCAAAGTCTGTCTTTAGTCTCAAATCCGGAAGACACTAAGGAAGAAGAAACAACCCACTTGCAATCTTTAGTCTCAAATCTGGAAGACAGTAACAATTTACCAGTTGTTCGAAGACGTGGAGTTAGAGAACCTTGAAATGCACCAAGCAACCGGAAATTAAAAAAACTCAAAGACAACATTTTTTTATTTTTTTTAATGATTTTTTTGGTTATGTTTTGTAAATCAGTTGAAGCTCAAAGGCAATATTTTTTAATGATTTTTTTGTTATGTTTTATAAATCAGTTGTTTTAAGCATCTTTTATCCTGTGTATATTTTTAGCAGTTTCAGGGACTCCGTAGAGAAGGGAAGTAGATAAGTTTTGATTAAATATTGGTGTTTATACCTGAGATAAATTGCTATTTGTATTAATCTCTTGTACAGGTTGGTTGCAGCCTTTTTAATACAAATTCCTACTCATCATGTGTCTTTTCTTTATAAGAAGAAGTGATGTCACATTTATAAGAACAATGGATTTTTGAATTCATTATTTTCAAATTGAAAAATATACAAGAACAATAGATTTTTGAATTCATTATCTTAAGTAAGTTGAAAAATATACAATTTGGCTGTATCTTTTTTAATACAAATTCCTCTTGGTCGGCCTTTATATTAATATGGTTATTGTCCTTTGTATTAATATGTTGCAAAGTTTGGTTACAACCTTTTTAATACAAATTCCTACTCATCATTTTGAAAAATATCATAGTATTCTGAAAGTAAATATAATTTGGTTGTAAACTTTTTAATACAAATTTCTACTATTTTATATTAATGTGTTGAGCAGTTTGGCTACAGTCTTTTTCATACAAATTGCTACTCATCATTTTGGAGAATATCATAATATTCTATGAAAAGTAAATTTCTTAGCCAAAGAAAATATTAACAATGCTTAATGGAGCATCAAGTATCATAAGATATTACATAATACACCCCTAATTAGTAATAATGTGTTGAGCAGTTTGGCTACAGTCTTTTTCATACAAATTGCTACTCATCATTTTGGAGAATATCATCATATTCTATGAAAAGTAAATTTCTTAGCCAAAGAAAATATTAACAATGCTTAATGGAGCATCAAGTATCATAAAATATTACATAATACACCTCACTAGAGGTTAAAAACATAAAAATACATTGCTTTGAAATAGAAAAACCACAAAGCTTTTTATCAATTCAAAGATTTGAAATAATCCCACTTGTACAAACTTAACTTTATATAATTTTCTACCTTCAAACCTCAGGGATCATCTTAATTCAATATTGTATTGTACTCTGCAACAGGAAAAATGGTAGAATGTTAAATTTATTATACTATTTAAATTATTGTTAGAGCTCATTTACATCCATCGATCTCTTGGGGCATAATAAAAACCTCAACATAAATGTGATGCTTAATTTTTTTAGAAATCTTTAGATTTGTAAGTCTTACATAAGCCAAAAAAAAAATCAACTATTAAAATGTCCTATAAAACCACATACAATATAGCAGTAGCATATCATGGCTATCCTTAACAAACATATATGTTCGGTTCATCCAACTGACCAACAACAAAGTCAACTATTGACTTCACTGTTGGTCCATATGTTTTTTAAGCTGAGGCACATATCATACATAAAATGTACTTTACTAAGCCTTACTGTTAATTCTCCCATAAAATGTACTTTACGAAGAATATCGTTAATTCTCCCATGGAACTGTTGCTGGATAGGCCATCTATCTATCGGCAATAAAAATAAACTCCTTCAAAGAGGATATTGTAACTCACGAGCCATAAAGTTTGCAAAACTTTTAACATGGATATAATGTAACTCACGAGCCATACAGTTTGCAAAACTTTTAACATGGATATAATTTTCAATGCTAGTTTATAGTTTCCTATATCCATCATACAGCTCAAGAAAAATCTCACACACATTTCGAGGAATTAAATGAAATTTAATTATGATATAGGAAGAACGAATACAAACATAGGTGTAATAAAAAATGATGAAAGTTTAGCAGATGGTCCAGACAGGTTATAGGTTGATTTCTCTTACTTATATAAAATGCAGTCCTAAATTTAATTATAAATAAATAATAGAAAATTAAATTAACATAAATACAGGCTAAATTTAATTATAAATAAATAAATTAAAACAAGAAAGATAATATACATTTTTTTAATGAATTTAACCACACAATCAATCTACTCTTTTAATAGAGAGGATCATATCCAAATGAGGATCATCTCCTCAAATGATTTGTGCTAGTCAATTGAGTTACACATATTTTATTAATAAAAATGCACATATTAACACAAATTTCTCAATATCTACACAAACATTTTTTAATTCACAATTTTTTTTGGAAAGGAGCTCACAAATAACCTAATTTAACATTGAAGCGCTATTTTCTCCCTGGTACAATTAATAACTCTGTTCTGCAAGCATTATAACTATTTCCCACAAAGCTTATTCTCTGATTGTCCAATACAATTAGTACTTGAACAATCTATTGGTTTTCTAAGTCATGTTGAAGGTCATGAGAATTTATAAATTCTTGATCATGTACTATTGGTGATTGTCTAAAGGTGATAGTGTCTATGAAAACAAACTGATTGTTTAGGGTGACCATGTTTATGAAAACAAAACTAAAAGACACACACAAATGTATAATGGTGAATTTCTTCATCATGCATTATTTGTGATTATCTAAAAATGATGTCTATGAAAACAAACTAATTGTTTAGGGTGACCATGTTTATAAAAACAAAACTGAAAGACAAAGAGAAAGGTCTAATGGTGATTGCTACACTGAAAAAGGCTTGAATTCATATTTATTTATGGTAATTAACACACAGATAAATCCAAATACATGTGATCTGCAATGCCTCAAATACTTGAGTTCCTTTTAACTTTCACTCCATACAACTTTTTTCTCTCAAACATGACAGAAATTAGAATTCATTGTAAATATGGTCATGCTTGTCACTGTGTCTTCTAGCTAGAGCAAATAGGAGAAATGTCATAGTACATGCTACTTTCAATCTTCTTGTCTCATTACTCATAGTGTTATCAGCCTCATTTTGCTTACCAATTTATTTTTAGTCATATTTGAATTTGTATGTCACACCAAATTAATTTAATTTCACCTTAAATTTTAATACCAAAATTTATTTTAATTTCCAAAAGTATGAGTGACCCATTCTCATAATTGGAACTCAACAATTGCTAAACAATACCATCTATTTTTATGAGTTAATTACTTGCAAACAATGCTCTTCCTATTAAGAGTTACACATTTTAGCACATGGTCCATTAAATGTCACATATTATTTTGACAATCTTGAATTATGCCCATGCACCCTTGGGGAAACCTCAAATCCAACTCATTTTCTTACAAACCTGTATCTCAACTCTAACATTGGATTCACTATGTCTCCAACAACTCAAACATTAATCAAATGTTACTCAAATCCCTGGAATGGATGGATCATCACAATGCCATCCATGCTTGATTGAGCCATATGGTTACCATCCATGCTTGATTGAGCCATATGGTTATTTGAAGGACACATATGCACATTACCTTGGAATGGATTGATCATCACAATGCCATCCATGCTTGATTGAGCCATATGGTTATTTGAAGTGTTGGAAAAATGTAATTACTCGCAGATCTGTACCTGACTCTCAGCCGACTCTGTGAGAGTCTGCACCAGTCAAGATCTTGTCGATCAGTCTGACAAGAGGGAAGAGTCCACGATTCGGAAATGTAAACCAGTCAAATTTATTTCTGAAGCTAAGTTGTTAGGTAGATAGTTATTACAGTCTTTAATGGTGAGTCAGTCTACCCATGTAGAAGCAATCTTCAGGTTGCCTATAAATAGAAGAAGAAATTTGTAAATCAGTTTACACACACAATAGAGAGGAACTCACGGTGAGAAAAAAGAAGTCGAAGCTGAAAGCTTCTATGTAAGTGATTCAGTCGAAGAGCTGAAGCTCTGTAAAAGGACCAGTCTGGACCGACAAGTCTGGACTGACAAGTTTAGACCGACAAGTCTAGACCGACAAGTTTGTAATACTTTGTTATTTTCGCATAGTTAAATATATGAAATAGTTTATGGTTGAATGCATGATTATTTTGGCCGCACAATATTTCCAGATTTACTTGGCTAAATGTCTTTTACAATTACTATTATGTGAAAGATCAAAGAAACCATAAAATTCTCATCACGTGAAAGTTCGAGGGTTTTACGGCACATTGGTCGACTCAAGTCTTCCTACATATTTGGGCATATGTTTTATAAGTTATTTGGATTTGTTAATGTGTCCATTTTTACATCATCTTACTCACAGGTGAAAAGCATTTGTAATTTCTTAAGTCTCTTAGACTAAGAAACTTACTCTGTAGATTTCGACCAAAGTGAACCGACTTGAGAGGTTGGTTGAGTCAGCCGAATTGAGTGGTCGAAGAGGTGAGCCGACTTGAGAAGTCAAAGAAGTCAACCAACTTAGAACTGACAAGTAAGTCGAAGTAAATCAGTTAGGTAGAAAGGCCAACCAAAGTTGATAGACATGTCTAGTTGGGAGATAGACAAGTTTCACCCGACAAGTGAAAAAAGAAAAAGAGGTCGGCGTGAAAAGTGAAAATTAAATTTTAATATTGACTGAGCCCTAAACTCAAGTTTAGTCAGCTTGGTTTTGGCTAACTGGTATCAGAGCAAGGTTTCATATCAGAGCAAGGTTTATATCAGCCCAAGACTTAGGAAAGAAATCTTGTCTTAAAAGGTGGAAATTAATTTTCTAAGGAAAGTTAATTAAAAAAATTAAAATGGCTTCCACTTCTGGTTCATTGCAAACTCCAATTTTTATAGAAAAGAATTATGAATATTGGTCTTTAACAATGAAGGCTTTATTCAGAGGTCAAGATGTCTGGGAGATAGTCCAGCATGGTTATGCAGAACCAGTAGACATGACAGCATATAACAATCTCACATAGGCTGAGAAAGATGTGTTGAGAGAACACAGAAAGAAAGATGGAAAAGCTCTGTTCTACATACATCAAGAATACTCCCAAGAATAGTAGCAAAAACTAATGCTAAGAAAGCATGGGACACATTGGAGACTGCCTATCAAGGTTTGGATAAGGTAAAGACATCCAAGCTGCAAATTCTGAGAAGAGATTTTGTATCTTTGTCCATGAAAGATTCAGAGAATGTAGACACATTCTACACCAGAGTTGTTGGGTTGATAAACCAACTGAAATCTCATGGAGAAGCCATAGAAGACCAAAGGGTTGTTAAAAAAATTCTCAGAAGTCTTCCCCCAAGATTTGAAAACTTGGTTGTGACCTTAGAGGAACACACAGACATGCTGACATTTACCATTGATGAGTTGCAAGCTTCACTCATCAATCATGAGCACAGACTTAGCATAACACAGACATCATTGGAAGGTGCATTCGGAGCACAGTCATCCATAAGCTGTGGTAGAGGCAGGGGGAGAAACAACTTCAGAGGTAGAGGAAGAAGTTCTTCAAGAGGAGGACAAGGCAGAAGTCCTGCAAATGTCGATGGCAAAGGAGATAATCAGAACCCAAGTCAGCCAAGTGGCCAGAGGTTTGATAAATAAAAAATTCAATGTCATTACTGTAAGAAATTTGGTCATTATGCATATGAATGCATGAAGAAACAATATGACCAAGGAAGGCAAATCCCAAGTTAGTCGACCAACACCAGCACTTCGACAAGTGCAGTGTTAATGGCATCGACATCTCCAGTCGAATGCAATGATGTTCAAGAAATTCCACATGACATATGGTACTTAGATTCAAGCTGCAGCAACCACATGACTCGTAACTTAAATTTGTTTTCCAGTCTAAAAAATTCAGTTAAAACTGATGTTACACTTGGAAACAATGTCCAAGTCACTGTCTTCGGAAAAGGCACTGTTGATATTCTAACCAAACAAGGGGAGAGTAAGTATATCACTGATATCTATCATGTCCAAGGTCTGAAACATAATTTGTTTAGCATTGGACAGTTGTTACAAAAAGGATATAGAGTCTACATGGAAGATGATCACTATGTGATCAAAGACAAGTGTCCAAGCAACCAGCTAATAGCAAAAGTGCCAATGACAAGCAACCGCTTGTTTCCATTAAGGATAATTCCCGACACAAAATGGAAGACAAACTCAGGAGCTGCATTCAAGGTAGAAAGTGAAGAAACAGTCGAGCTCCTCAACAAGAGAGAAAATGGCAGCACTAATTTGCAAGCTGCATTTCAGACAGAAGTTCAGGATGAATCCTGGTTGTGGCATTTCAGATTTGGACATCTGAATTTTGGTGGGCTGAAGCTACTGCACATAAAGAATATGGTGAAAGGATTGCCATTGATTGAGAGACCAGAGAGGGTTTGTGAAGGCTGCATTTTCGGCAAGCAACACAGAGAGACTTTTTCAGTCGGAAAGTCCTATATAGCATGCACACCACTTGAAATTGTGCACTTTGACATTTGTGGTCCAATGCAGACATCATCCATCGATGGCTGCAAGTATTTTCTAACCTTTATTGATGACTACTCAAGAAAGACATGGGCATATTTCCTGAAACATCAATCTGATGCATTTGGTTATTTTCAGAAATTCAAGGGACTCGTGGAGAACCATAGTAGTCACCGCATCAAGATCTTCAGGACCAACAGAGGAGGTGAATATGTTTCAAATGAATTTCTGAATTTTTACAAGATCCATGGCATACAAAAACAATTCACTGCACGGTATACAACTCAATAGAATGGTATTGCCGAAAGAAAGAACAGAATCATCATGGAGATCACACGCAGCATGTTGGCAGCCAAGCATTTGCCAAATGAATATTGGGGAGAAGTAGTCGCAACTGCTGTATACATTATGAACTGGTGTCCGACAAAGAGTGTGAAGAACAAAGTTCCCCAAGAAGCATGGACAGGTATGAATCATAGTGTTTCACATTTAATTTTTTTTGATTGTGTTGCATATGCTCATGTTCCAGATGAGCTAAGAAGAAAGCTAGACAAGAAGGGACAGAAATGTATTTTTGTTGGCTATTCAGAAGACACAAAATCATACAAGTTGTATGACCTCGTCATAAGGAAAGTAATAATCAGTCGAGATGTTCAATTTGTCGAGAATGAATCATGGGATGGAACCGTCGACATAAATGTCAACATTGTGTCGAATGTCGACAATGATGATATGGAAGAGGAAGTGGTTCAAACACCACATGTAAATCAACCGGTCGTAGCACCATCAACTCCCATGACACCAAGACATGGTTCAACACAAGGACCATTGACATAAGTAGCAGCTCAAGCTACACCAACAAGTACACCAAGAGAACAACAGACTCCATCAAGCATTTCGTCTAGGTCAACATCAACAGAACCGGTGAAGACAAGAAGTCTGTGGGAGATATATGAAGCGGGTACACCTAATTCATTCTCTCTCTTTGCATTATTTCCCCCCATATATGATCCACTAACATTTGAAGAAGCTGTTGAAGAAGAAGTATGGGAACAAGCCATGGATGAAGAAATAGAATGCATTGAGAAGAACCAGACATGGGAACTGGTTGATGTACCAACAGACAAAGATGTAATCGGTGTCAAATGGATTTAAAAGACAAAGCAAGATGCTGATGGGAATGTGCAAAATCATAAGGCAAGAATGGTAGCAAGAGGGTTCACACAACAACCTGGCATCGACTTCAATGAAACGTTTGCACATGTTGCTCGCATAGATACAGTTAGAATAGTTTTGGCCATTGTTGCACAAAACAAATGGCATGTTCATCAAATGGATGTGAAGTCGGCATTCTTAAATGGCTATTTAGAAGAGGAAGTATATGTGGAACAACCACAAGGGTGTGAAGTTCCAGGGCAAGAGCATAAAGTGTACAGGCTGAAAAATACATTATATGGTTTGAAGCAAGCTCCTAGAGTTTGGTATAGTCAGATTGATTCCTATCTCACTGAAAATGGATTTCACAGAAGTGAAAGTGAACCGAATTTGTACACCAAAGTCGATGAGAAAGGTAAGATGTTAATTGTTTGCTTTTATGTAGATGATTTAATAATTACTGGTGATTATGGCATAGCAGATTTTAAAGCAGTCATGGAAAGTGAATTTCAAATGACTGATCTGGAGTTTATGAAGTTTTTTCTGGGCATTGAAGTTCAACATCCTGAAAGTGGTATTTTTATATCACAGTCTAAGTATGCAAGTGAAGTTCTAAAAAGATTTAACATGTTTAATTGCAAGACACCCCCAACACGAGTGATAACATGTTTAAAATTGAGCAAAGATGATGAAGGATCCACTGTAGATCCTACGCTGTTCAAAAGGCTTGTTGGCAGCCTTATGTATTTGACAGCAACAAGACCAGACATTATGTATGGAGTAATTCTGATCTCAAGGTTCATGGAGTCACCAAAAGACTCACATTGGCAAGTAGGTAAAAGAATTATGAGGTATGTAAGTGCTACAAAAGATCTTGGTATTATGTATTCAACCTCATAAAATTTTAAACTCATTGGCTATACTGACAGTGACAACGGAGGCAGCAGAGATGACAAGAAGAGCACATCTGGGTACACATTTCATTTTGGTACAGGTCTTGTTTCATGGGCTTCAAAGAAACAACCCATTGTAACTTTGTCTTCAGCTAAAGTAGAGTATGTTGCAGCAACAAGTGCTACATGTCAAGCTCTTTGGATGAGGAGACTATTAAATGACTTGTCACAGAACCATCAAGAACCAACAACAATCTTCTGTGACAACAATTCAGCCATAGCATTATCAAAGAATCATGTGTTTCATAAGAGAACCAAGCACATCGACACAAGGTTTCATTTTATAAGAGAGTTGGTGAACGACAAGAAAATTGTATTGGAATTTCATAGGTCTGAAAACCAACTTGCAGACATCTTTACGAAACCATTGGAAAATGACACATTCCAGTATCTACGTAGTTATCTTGGAATGACAAGTTCTACATAGTGAACTCTATCATAAACAGAGCATGTCTAAGCTCTAAAACATTTTGTAAATTTTGTTTTTAAAAATCCCCCTCTGCTTATAATTAAGGGGGAGTGTTGGAAAAATGTAATTACTCATAGATCCATACCTGACTCTCAGCCGACTTTGTCAGAGTCTGTACCAGTCAAGATCTTGTCGATCAGTCTAACAAGAGGGAAGAGTCCACGATTTGGCAATGTAAACCAGTCGAATTTATTTCTGAAGCTAAGTTTTTAGGTAGATAGTTAGTACAGTCTTTAATGGTGAGTGAGTCAACCCATGTAGAACCAATCTTCAGGTTTCCTATAAATAGAAGAAGAAATTTGTAAATCAGTTTACACACACAATAGAGAGGAACTCAGGTGAGAAAAGAGAAGTCAAAGCTCAAGCTTTTGTGTAAGTGATTCAGTTGAAGAGCCGAAGCTCTGTAAAAGGACAAATCTGGACGGACAAGTTTAGACTGAGAAGTCTACAGCGACAAGTCTGGACCTACAAGTTTGTAATACTTTGTTATTTCCGCATAGTTAAATATATGAAATAGTTTATGGTTGAATACATGATTATTTTGGCCGCACAATATTTTCAGTGGGTAAATATCTTTTACAATTACTGTTAAGTGAAAGATCAAAGAACCCATAAAATTCTCACCATGTGAAAGTTCCAGGGTTTTACCACACATTGGTCGACTCAAGTCTTCCTACATATTTGGCCATATGTTTTATAAGTTATTTGGATTTGTTAATGTACATCCATTTTTACATCATCTTACTCACAGGTGAAAAGCATTTGTAATTTCTTAAGTCTCTTAGACTAAGAAACTTACTATGTAAATTTTGACCAAAGTCTCTGTAAATTTTGACCAAAGTGAACCAACTTGAGAAGTCAAAAAAGTCAACCTACTTAGAACCGACAAGTAAGTTGAAGTAAATCATTCGGATAGAAAGAGTGACTAAAGTTGATAGACTTGTCTAGTGTGGAGATCGACAAGTTTCATAGGACAAGTGAAAAAAGAAAAAGAGATCCGGCGTGAAAAGTGAAAATTAAATTTTAATATCGACTGAGCCCTAAACCCAAGTTTAGTCATGGCTAACATGAAGGACACATGCACATTACATATGGGTATTCAACATTAACATAGGTACCATTCCCAACAGTGAAAGCTATTTTTCAAGGTCGAACCAACTATTCATAAATCTTTTTCAAGCAAAAAATTGTTCTTCGCTCTCACAAGGCTATGCTATTTCACCGCGATCTGAAATAAAATCCTGCACAGAGGAGGTTTCCAGAGCCTTTAATAAATATGTCGAAACCCTTGACGGTATATGTCATTGATTGACTTATGCCTGTACAACAACATTCTCAGGAGTCCCAGGGCTCTTTCAAAAGATGTCTTCAAGCAGTTCTGTAAAATTATAAATCGCTGAAGGATGATTTACACAACAGCTTTCCCACAAGCAGCTTCTCTTCTATTTCAAGCTAGATTGCAGTTAGATTGCACTCTCAACTGGCGGTGGCAATTTCTTCAAAGTTCAAGATGATTGCATATGCTCTATTTGGAATTTTTTCTTCACCCACACTATTTTACAACATAATCGAATCTAATATCTTTAGAACATTTAACCTACATATCATTAGCCAATTTTTAATGAACCTTGATTTTGATTTCAATACTAAGAATCTATACAAGACACATTTATATTAAAAAGTGATTTATTTGAATTCACATAACTTTATTAATATTTATAATTTATATATAACTTAATCTTATATCAAATACCAAGTATTAAAACTGATATACACAGAAAACAGTAAAATAAATATACAATTAAAACAAATCAAATTGATTACAAAGAATGAAATGAAAAAAATATTGAAAATGGTTTGAAGAATTATGAAACAGAAACAAAGTAATTTGGACATATTAGATGGAAATTAATGAAATGGAAACCATGACAATGGAATGAATACAGTTAACATTTAATCACAATGCTTAAATACAAAAAATAAAAATAAAAAATCCATTGATATCTAATCAAATTCATTCGCTATATGATTGCCATTATGGACAATTATTTATACCCTCTGGAGTCTCTATGCAATTGAAGTCCCAACATTATTACAGTTATGAATATTTCCATTTGGCTCTCACTCCAGCCAATATAGCATTGAGCATAAAGGCAGAAGAGTACACATGTACATTCCACCTCCACCCCGCCACCAGGCTGTTCCTCCATGCTCTGGCAGATACTGACCAAGAAGATAGCTGTTAATTCCCCACTTCACCCAAACAAGAGCTTGCAAAGCACTATATATCCATCTCCCAAAGACCCTTAAGCCCAAAACACATGCTAATGCGCTCCATATCTCTGGCACCAATCTCTAAATCAAGCCTACCTCTTTAAAAACTTGTAAAGAAAACAGCTAAACTACCTACATCAGGAAAACTAACAGAACCTATGATGACTCCACTTACATCGTTCTGCCCATAAACAAGATCAGTTAACCATCCCAACCAGCAAATTAATTTAACAATCAACTGCATCTTGTATCGCCTTCCACGCCTATCCTTGACTACACCCATTTTAAGATAAAATCCAACAGAAAATTAGTTTTTCAAGCTGTATAAACAGAAGCTCTCAGTGCTGTTACTGTTCTAATCGTAACTTGTAATTATATAGAAAACCGAAGGGAACAGGAATAAATCTTTGTACTAAAATGCAGGTCCACAATAATTTTTAAAGCTTCGAGAATAGGAATAAGTCCATCTTACGATACACCACGCCATTGGCTCGAAGAAAGTGAGGGGCATATAAATCTGTCTATATATATACCTTTCTTATGTGAGAGATTTGGTTCCTATAAATAATGAAGTGAAAACAATATAAAATTAATATAAATAAAGAGAGTATAGTAAATATGTCCACGGGTATAATTTTTTTCATTCAATCTCTTCAAACAAATACAGTTATCCAAAGAATCGATCTAAAGAAAAGAGAATCACCGACTGTCGTTTTTACTTTACTTTGATATTTATTCTTTATTAATTAAATTATTATTATTTTTTTAACTATGTGCTTTGTTTACATGATCAAAGATGATTCTTTCATTTTTTTAATTTTAGTTTGATAGTTACTTATTATTATTTTGTTTTATTTTAATTTATTTTTCATTTATTAAATTTTTATATAAATTTTTATGTTTATTTTATATTGATTAAAATAAAAAATAATGTTCAGTGCTAGTTAATAGTTTCTAACTTCCTTCTAACATGGATATAATGTTCAGTGCTGTGACAAACTTCTAACATGGATATAATGTTCAGTGCTAGTTAATAGTTTCTTATATTTCCAGGAATTATATGAAATTTAATTATGATATAAGAAGAGCAATACCAACAAGGTGCAATAAAAAATAATTAGATAATTGAATTTTAGCAGATGGTGCAGACACGCCATAGGTTGATTTCTATAACCTATAACAACTAAGTTATATTAAGAATAGTATTTGTTGATATGGTTGACATAATATTTTAGAAATTAAAATAACTTAAATGTAGTATTTTATTTAATTATAAATAAATAAATTAGAGTAAGAAAGACAACATACACTTCAACTAATTTTTGAGCATTTAACTACACAATCAATCCACTCTTTTAATAGAGAATCATCTCCAATAAATTGTAGAGATTGACAAAAATTTATGAATATCTACACAAACATTTTTTAATCCACAAGTTTATTTTGCTGTAACCAGCTAACAAGTAACCTAATTTAACATTGAAGAACTATTTTCTGCCTATTTTCAGCCTGGTACAATTAATAATTCTGTTATGCAAGGATTATAACTACTTCCCAACAAAGCTTATTTTCTGATTGTCCAATACAATTCTTGAACAATCTATTATTGGTTATTTATAACTAAGGCATCTTGAAGGTGTGAGAATTTATGAATTTTTGGGCATGTTGAAGGTAGTGAAAATTTATGAATTTTTGATTATGTATTATTGGTGATTGTTTACAGGTGATAGTGTTTATGAAAACAAATTAATTGTTTAAGGGCGATAATGTTTATAAAAACAAAAGTAAAAGAAAAACAAATGTCTAATAATGATTGCCACATTGCAAAAGGTTTGAATTGATATTTATTTGTGGTAATTAAGGCATAAATAAAGTTAAATATATGTGATTTATAATTTGAACTCCTTTTAACTCACTTTCCCTCTATACATTTTTTTTATCAAGCATGACACAAATTAGAACTCATATTTTAATCAATTGTGACAAAAATTGGAACTTATTTTATTATTATCAAATATCACACAAATTATAACTCATTATAAATATGATTATGCCTGCCACTGTGTGTCTTACAGCTAGAGAAAATAGTAAAACTGTCAAGTACATGCTACTTTCAACCTTCTTGTCTCATTACTTATGGTGTTATAAGTTTCATTTTGTTTACCAATTTATTCTCAATCACATTTGAAATTTTATGTCACACCAAATTAACTTAATCTCACCTTAAATTTTATGTCACATCAAAATTAATTTAATCTCCAAAAGTATGATCACCCATTCTCATAATTGGAGCTCAACAATTACTACACAATACCATCCTTTTTAGTGAATTAATTACCTGCAAACAATGCTCTCTAAACACTCTTGAACTATGCCCAAGTACCCTTGGAGGAGGCCTCAAATCCAACTCACTTGGTTACCAACATGTAACTTTTTTTTTTGTAAATAAAACTTTATATTACTGTACAGAGTCCATATTACAAAGCAGAGAGACAACTATGGCCGGCCCAAAAACGGGGGGACCTTAGTCCTAGCCAGCTACAGCTCGGCCCGGACTTCAACAAAACTAATTGACCAAAAAATTACAGTGAGTTCCCATATCCTTTTACCCCCCCTGATATTTCTATTTCTATGATAGATCCTGATCCTATTATAGGGAGTCCCCACCCACAAAAAAGGTGTTTTAGCGGTTCTATCGCCATCTATCCCGCAGAGGGATACATACTGCCTAGTAATAAACCGACTATGATTATAGAGGCTGAGACACATCATAAACAGGAATTACAAAAAGAAATCGAGACTGATAAGAAAATCAGATCCCACCAGGGGGGGTGGTGTTCCAGTGAGGAGCATTAGCAGAAGGACTTCTAGCCACAGTGGGCTGCATACCTGAAACTAGCGATGACGACGGGATCATGGGGCTTGTGGGTCGTCGAACCTCCTCCCGACCTCTGGGGATTTCCTAATCGCAGCGACCAGTCTTTTCCCGAGGCCTGGTCATCTCCAGAGCACGATGATCAACTGGGTGGAATGGAAACCCCACGCAGGCAGCAAGGACATCCAATTTATGGTGCATGGTGTGGCATTCCGCATTGTGTTCCTTCCAGAAAGGAACTGGTTCAACATCCCCTGCCTGTTTAGCTTCCCGCATCATTGCAGAGTGTCCGACCAGACGGACCGTGACCCAATAAGTCAAGAGCATTCGATCATATGCCGAGGCGCGGCCCGCAGTGTTACTCGGGTCCAGGACCCACTCAGCGACCTTGGCATGAAGGTTCTCCCTGGGCATAGCTTTCGCTTCCACCCATAGCCCTTCCACCACCCCCTCGACTTCAAGTCTAATGCTAAGCGGGACATGCTCCTTGTAGCGGTCCACCTCTTCTTGGGCTATAATCTGTGAGCGAGTAGCCTGGCGGGTCTGGCTTCTGGCCGAATTCCCTTTAGCCAGCTTAATTCCAGGAGCTGCTCCCTTTCCTCCTTCCCTCCTGGGTTGCCGCTTTGGGGCCATTGCGAGAAAATCTAGGAGCCAGAATGACCATACAAAGCAGCGACAGGGGCTCTTGCCAGAGCCGAGATCCATCGCTCTACACCAAACAATAGGAAAATGCACAAGTCTGCTAATTCTGGCGAATAACTTGTCGAGGACGACCACCAGGTCGCTTGGATATAACAGATGGTCATCCGTGAGAGCATACTCAATCCTGAGGAGATCCTGCGTCACGCCCATCATGAAATCCCAAGCTTTCGTCCTATATTGATTATCCCTGTCCGGGCAATAATCCCTGCTCTCAGACTCGAACGTGTAAAGGCCAGCGCCAGGATGCGAAATAATGAGGAAAGGCCTATCCCAGCACCAGCACATCTTTTCGCCACTCGTTCTCATCTGCATTAGGATTGATGCATGTGGGCATGCTCACGCCTTCGAATGCCATCTGTTCTCCTGTCCGGACGATCATCCATCTGTGTGGTCTCGGTTAAATCCTTGATGGACATGTGATGACATTACTGGGCCCAATCCTCCTCAGCGAAGACATCAAGTCTGTCACATTGAAGGCCAACTCCACATTCCACCCCAGCATTGGCAAGACAGTCAGCCACCTTATTCGCTTCTCTCCTGACGTGGTGAAAGGAGGTGGTAGGGTGCGACAGAAGGAGGACATGCAGGCGCTCCAGTCTGTAAGCGAGACGCCTGCTCGGAGATATTTTTTCGGTCTTCTGGCCGTTTATAAGTCGCTTGGCCGTTGCGATAAGGATATTGGAGTCTCCTTCAATGATCGCAGGAAGGAGACCCCCTCTGATCAGGATTTCCAACTCAGCAGAATTATTAGTGTCTTCCCTAATGGCACCCATAAACACAATCCTGATCCGACCCTCATGGTCACGAACAAGACCACCGAAACCCGCCTGGCCCGGGTTGCCACGAGAAGCACCATCAAAATTAAGTTTGAAGACGTCAGGGGGGGGAGCCTCCCATGAAGAAGGGCTGGCTGGGATGCACTGTTTATCTCGAAAACACAGAGCTTCAATCATAGGCTTGTTCAATCCCCAATTCGCCGCAATGTGGCGTTCCTCTCTCGGTATAATCTGATCCTGTTCGTTCCACTGCATACACTTAATTGAGGTTATCAAACTGTCTTGAACTACGTTCCAGATTGCCTCCTTGCTTTTGTGTCATCCACAAAAAATCCTCGCATTTCTCTCTTTCCAAATACACCACATTGCCATGCTCGGAAAAGCATTCCAAATGGTTCTGAGGATGGGGTTAGTGAAGGCTCTTAAGTTCCAGTTTCTGATGGTTTGGGATGGGAGCCCCCGGATCCTATCGCTCCTTCTGAACATTAGCGCCCCGTTATCCCAAATTGCTGCTGCAAAGGGGCAACTGTCCAGTAAGTGGCCCATTGTATCCTCCGCGAGTTGGCACAAGCAGCATTGGGATGGACCAATAATCCCGCGTTTTCGCAGGTTGTCACAAGTGAGGATTCTTCTCCTGACAACCATCCAGACGAAAAGAGCCACCTTGGGCCATAAGTTGACATCCCAAATTTTTCCCCAGATTTCATCCATCTCCTCGTTCCTTGTCATCTTGATGCTATAGGCCTCTTTGACATTGAAGGAACCTTTTGGAGAATATCCCCATCGTAAAATGTCAGGGTTCGCCTGAGTTCTGATAAAACGTTTGCGCAATTCCTCCTGGAAAGCCTCCCAGTCTTCCTCACTCATTAGGGCTGGTTTCTCAGGAAAGTCCCACCGCTGATAATCTTCTTGTGTTCCTAGATGCCATGACTGGTTCACCAGGAGCCTGCCCCTCTCACTCTCCTGTTGTTTGACATGTGTCCATCGGGGGTTTCTTCCAAGGATGGGAAACTGGTTCCATGAGTCATCCCAAAACTTTGCCCTGTTTCCATCCCTGATCTCCCAGAAGCTGTGTGCTTGGATTATGGGTCTCCCCGCTAAGGCCTTCAACCATATGGGAGAGCCGTTGGGATTTTCGTTAAAACGGATCAGGGCATGACTGGGCCTTCCCTTAGCATATTTTTTGCTCCATAATCTAGCCTAAGGTTCCGATGAGTGAGAGACCCATCAACACCAAATCTCGGCCCCTAGAATCTCAGACATGATTTCCAGATCCCTTAGACCGAGACCGCCCTGGTCCTTAGGCTTGCAAACGTCCTCCCAACTGACCATAGAGAATTTGGCCTTTTCCCCACTCGATCCCCAGAGGAAATTACGTTGGATGCTTCGGATTTTCTTAAGGATAGCCTTAGGAGCCGCTAAGACCGAGAAAAGGTATGTCGGCATTGCCTGTAAAATAGACTTGATCAGGATCAACCTGCTAGGAAAGTTGAGAGGGCAGAGGACCCAACTGGATAGTCTCTGCTTTAGTCTATCCAAAAATTCCTGCCATTCTGCTATTTTTGGCCGTCCAAGCCCCATAGGGATACCAAGGTATTTGGTCAGCAGATTTCCTCTAGAGAAGCCTATGACTCTCAAGATATTCCTCTGGGTGGTTGGGGGAGTATTAACAAAGAAGACTTGAGATTTGTTGGGATTAACAGCCAATTCTGAGGCTTGAGAAAATAGGTCCAGGCACTTTTTGAAGCTTCTGGCTTCTTGGACTGAAGGGTGCCCCATGAGCATGGTGTCATCCACGAATTGTTGATGCATCTGAGGGGGAGACCCCTCCTGAAATTTCACACCACGAATGGTCCCATGGCTGACTTGGTCATCAATTAGGTGGCTCAGACCCTCCGCCATGAGAATGAATAAGAAGGGGGACAGGGGGTCCCCTTGACGGATACCCCTGGAGGGTTGAAAGGATGAAGTCAGAGACCCATTGAGGAGGATATTAAAGAAGGGAGAGGAGACCAGGGTCATCACCCATTCCACCCAGCTGGGAGAAAACCCATAAGCTTCCAACATTCTCTCCATGAATTCCCAATTGAGTTTGTCATAGACTTTAGCAATGTCAAGTTTGATCATCATCCCCGGGATTCTGGAGCTCTTAAGCGAGTACAGCACTTCATGAACCAGAATGAATCCATCCAGAATTTGCCTTCCTTCCACAAAACCCGATTGTTTCAGGCTTATAAGCATCGGAAGGAGAGGTTTAAGTCTGTTAGCAATGACTTTGGATATGATCTTGTATATGACATTGCATAATGCAATGGGTCTGAATTTATCTGGAGACTCCGCACCTACTTCTTTTGGGATGAGGGTGAGGAAAGTGGCATTAAAAGCTTTCAGGACTCCTCTCTTTAGTCTGGATTCTTCCACAATAGCCAGGATGTCCTCCTTGACCAGGTCCCAAAAGAGGTGAAAGAAGTTGGAAGTGAACCCATCTGGTCTAGGATCTTTCCCCAGAGCCATCTGGTTAACTGCCTCCTCCACTTCTTGCATCCCAATAGGCTTGACCAACATTTCATTATTTTCTGCAATGACCACTCTGGGGACTAATCTGGTGATTTGTTCAATCTCCTTGCGTCTTTCTCCCACATCTTCCCTGAGGATTTCTGAGAAGTACTGTGTGAACTCGGTTTCTATTTCCCTTCTAGTGTCCAATCTATCTCCATTTCTGGTTTTGAGCTTCTGAATTCTAGAGCTATTCTTGTTCTGGATCATCGAGTTGTGAAAGAATTTAGTGTTTCTCTCACCTTCCTTCAGCCATTTCACTCTTGCCTTCTGCTGCCAATAAAGGGCCTCCTATTTCTCTATGGCTTCCAACTGTTCCATGAGTTCCTTTTCTGTTTTTTTCATTTCCTCATTCCATCCAGTTTCCATGCCTTTTCTATTGATGAGGTTCAACTCCATCAACAAATGTTTCTTATCTTCGAAAATGTTTCCGAATTCCTCCCTGTTCCACTTACGGATTTTTGCTTTCAGGGCTTTAGTTTCTGCTGGAATTGGTACATTATGGTTCCTGAGGGGGGAACAAACTCCTGCCACCACTGACCTACCAGGTTTCTGAAGTCCTTGTGTTCCATCCAGAAACTTTCAAACCTAAAGGGTTTCCCTCTGGGAGACCCAGTCCCATCCCAATAGAAGCTGATGGGCCAGTGATCTGAGCCATTCACTGGGAGGACAGCCGCCATAATGTCCCCCATAGTGTGCATGATGTTTCCTGAAACCAAGAAGCGATCCATCCGAGAGGCAACCAAATGCTCACCTCCTCGCTTATTGTTCCACGTGAACCAGCCGTTTCCCGTTTCCACGTCGACTAGCGGTCGCTGAGCCAGACACTCACTAAATGCTTCTTGGAACTTATCCATGGTTCGTTGTCCCCCCTTCTTCTCGTCAAGGTTGGCGATGAGATTGAAGTCGCCTCCAAGAACCCATTGACCCTGTTCCGCTTGTTTCTGGAGCCATTGGAGGAAGCCCATAAAGGAATGCTTTTCCTGGAAACAACTGGGCTCGTAGATATTTCCCATCATACCTCTAATGCCCGAGTCTAGAAAGAAAAAGTCTGCCATGAGCACAAACTTATGGCTCGCCAGTTGGATAGTTCAACCGATCGTGGTTGCCATAGGATAGCAATGCCTCTTGATTGCCCTGCGGCGTGGGTAGCCATAACCTGGCTTCCCTTCCATATTTTATCTTTGATTTTCAACATATATTCAAAACTGCATTTGGTTTCCTGAAGAAACAGAATATCTGGGGATTCCTGTTTGATCTTACGGTTTAAAGCTTTCCACTTCCTAGGGTTACTGCACCCTCTAATATTCCATGAGATGAGCTTCATTGACAAACCTTTTTAGCTTCAGAGAAGGCCGCCTGGATCGTAGGATATTGTCCAGATTTGATGAGCCGAACTCCCACCGCTGCTATTCGCTGCTTATTGGTCTTTCGTCCTCGGCCTAATTCCTCCTCGAAAGATTTCCTTTTGCTGCCCTTCTGGGTATCTGGGTCAATTCCCAGACTTTCCACCACGCTTGTTCGGATTATGGCTTCCTGGAGAAGTTCTAATTGACGGCGTGAAACGTATCCCTGTCCTTTCTTTTTGCATTCTTCCTCTAAGGCGTCCAGGTCTAGTTCGCCCAGATCCATGTCTTAACCTTCTTCCTCCTCCACACCTTCCATCTGCTGATATTCCTTTGGCTCTGGGGATGCTGGAGGGTCTTCACGTTGGTCATATGTCTGGGTCTTGGAATGCGTCCCCTCATCTTCTTCCAGGGACGCTAGAGCTTCGAACGCATTCCCTTGGGGTGTCTCATGGGTCAAGGTGTCCGAGTGCGCCGGAGGTTTGCCACCTCCCTTGCCACGGCGCTTTGTTCTTAACCAACGTAAACCCTTCCTCAGCCATCGAGGCGGAAGGCGCAGGAGATGCTGGATTCGTCTTAGGGTTGTCTCTAGGGCAGTTTCTCCCTAAATGACCGTATTCATGACAGAGCTGGCATCTAAAGGGGAGCTGTTCATAGTCAATGGGCTGGATCCATTCTTCATCTTCCCAGTTTAGACTGATTGCTTCTGGCAGTTTTCGGGAGAGGTCCGTGTAGACACAAATCCTAGCAAAGGTTGTGTAACGTTGGATCCTTGTTTGTTCGGCAACCTTTATGAATTCTCCCAAACTGTTTCCTATGTTGTGAAGGGTCTCCAGATCCCAGTACTCTCCCGGGAGGGAGAAAAGACGGATCCATACTGGGGCCACCATCATATCTTCCGTTTCGGGGTTGAAACGTTCCTTCCATGGCCGCAGGAAGAGACCCGCCCAGAAGAAAAAATAGGGGCCCCCTTCCAAAATTCTGTCTCTATCTTCCTGGTTAAAAAAGATGATCGTGAAGAACCCTTTTGACCCCAGCTGCAGGTTGTAGTGGCCCTTGGGTTTCCACACCCCGTTAATCCACTTAATCAGGTCTTTTTCCCTCGGCCATATCCCCACAAATTTCCCGATGAGAGCCTTTTCCTTCCAGGTCCCGATCTTTTCCCTTACTGCCTCGGATCTGATTTGGATCATAGGGATGGAGGTTGTTTGCGGGAAGCAACCCCCCATGTTCGTTTGCTTGCCTTTCCGGGAGGTTGGAGGGTCTCCCCCCTGGCCCTCCTTAGCCCTGGAGTTTCTTCTTGAGCTAGAAGGCCCATGCTCTTGGGTGGGCACCTCCTGCCTTGATGTTACCATGGCCCCCTGAAGGAGGCCCAAATGCCGGGCAGGGCAATCAGCCCCAAACCGACCTACGCCGCGTGCCTTGAGCCAAAAGAGGAGGGCCGACTCCCTTCAAACCCTCGCTAGTCTCAAAAACCCCATCAAACCCTCGCAAGTCTCTCTGACAAATTACCCTAGCTTAATCTACGGAGAGTATAGACCATGAGAACCTTACCAACATGTAACTTAAATCTAACCATGGATTCACAATGTCTTGAACAACTCAAACATTAATTAAGTGTTATCGGCATCCATTGGTAACTTAACTCTAACGTTGGATTCACAATGTCTTGAACAAATCAAACATTAATTAAGTGTTATCGACATCCCTTGAATGGATGGCTCATCACAATGCCATCCATGCTTGACTGAACCATATGGTTATTTGAAGAACACATCCATACATTGCAGATACTTATTGTGAACATGGATACTCACCCTTAACATAGGTACCATGCCCAACAAAGTTTTTTATACAGGGCTATGCTATTTCAGTGCTATGTGAAATAAAATCCTATTCACATAAGGTTTCCAAAGCCTTTAATAAATTAGTTGAAACCTTTGTTAGCATATGCATGTCTAATAACTTTAATGCAACAACAACATTTTTGTAAAATTGTAAATAGCTGTAGAATGATTTACCCAAAAGCTTTCCCACATGTAACTTCTCTTTCAAGTTAGATTGCATTGCCCATTAGATTGCACTCTCAATTGGCAGTGACAATTTCTTCAATACTCAAGATGATTGCACATGTTATATTTCAATTTTTTTCTTTCATTTATTATATCTTTACAACATATTTTAATCTAATATTTTAAAAGCATCTAACATTTATATCTTTATCTATTTTCAATATTTTAATCTAATATTTTAAAAGCATCTAACATTTATATCTTTATCTATTTTCAATAAAGCCTTGACTTTGGGTTCATTACTAAAAAAATCCATACAAAACACATTTACATTAAAAGGTCATTTATTTGAATTCTCATAACTTTACTAACATTTACAATTTACATATAACCTAATCTAATATCAAATTCCAAGTATTAAAACTGATATATCAAATAACAAATAAATTTATATATAACCTAATCTAGTATCTAATACCAAGTATTAAAATTGATATTATAGAAAACATTAAAATAAAAATAAATTAAAACAAATCAAATTGATTACAAAGAATGAAATGAAGGAAATGTTATTGAAAATGGTTTAAGGAATTATGAAATGGATATTCTTTAAACGGAAACAATGTGTTGGATATTCTTAAAATTGAAACAATGGAGTGAATACAGTTCATATTTAATCACTTTCTAATCAATTTCACTTGCTATATTATTGGCATCATGTACAATTAACTATACTCCATGCAATTGAAGTCCCAACATTTTTTCCCCTAACTATACTCTCCATGCAATTGAAGAAGTCCCAACATTTTTTTGGTGTTGATCCTTTGCTACATTATTACAGATATTAATTACAATTATGGATATTTCCATTTGGCTCTCACTCCAGCCAATATAGCATTGAGCATAAAGACAGAATAGTACATGTACATTCCACCTCCACCCAGCCACCAGGATGTTCCTCCAGGCTCTATCCAATACGGACCAAGAAGATAGCTGCTAATTCCCCACTTCACCCAAACAAGAGTTTGCAAGGCACTATATATCCATCTCCCAAAGACTCTTATGCCCAAAACACTTGCTAATGCGCTCGCTGATACAATGCATGCTATTTCCAAAACTGTCACTGCACAAACCAGGAGAGTCTTTCTCCTGTAGCGCGACAATCCTGTCCTTAACAAATATGAAATCAAATCGAAGCAGTCCATGACCAAAGCAATGGCAATAGCTACTGTTATCACAGCAATTCTAGGTTTAGAGGGCGGCATGGAATGGGTATAATACCATTTGTTAGTGCCTGCTAATGCAACAAATACTGCCCAACTGACAGAGCAAATCAAATTGACACAACCCACTATGAATGCTAAGGTTCTGAGGCTTAGAAAATTACCTCTGAATGTGAACACTTGGCAAAAGTTGGTCTTTTTGTCATTAGATCTGGCTTCAACCAGACTCATAAACACATGGGCACCAAACCCGCTTCCTTTATTGTCCACAATGTAATCTCTGACTGCCCTTCTAGCTACTAGAGCGCTAGAGAAGTCATCCACTTTGAACCAGAAAGTGAGCACAAAGTTGATTAATATTTCTGTCAACCTTGGCACTATTAAGCAAGCAGTGCTGTATTCTTCTTTTGCATGGCATTCCCCACTTCGAGCCATGGAGTTTTCGAGGGCATCTGAAACACTGCTAAAGGCATGTCTGATTATGACTGCTCTTGTTTCATTATCTTTAGGCTTGAATGACCGGATCAGCATTTTGGTCCAGTCAGCATCGCGTGCTTAGTGCACTGGAATGGAGATGCAGGTAGCTGGCCCTCCTTGGAAGGATTCCTGAGAAATAAAATCAAGTGTTAAACAGGCTGCAGAAGGCGATTCCACCTCAGGATTTCCCTCTGTAAGACTCTTAATTCCATATTGATTGGTGTCCACAAGCAACATGCCCTTGTTGCACCCATGGCAGCCATTTTCCAGGCAGTGGTGAGATTGTTGAAGAGAGTAATCTCATCAGTAGTTAGGTTAGAGAGTTAGGTAACTCACGCCGGTATTTACTTAACTGTGGTATTCACCCACAGTAATATTGTTTTGTATTTCCTATTTAAACACCTCTGAATAATGAGAAGGCAATCATCTGTCCGTGTGTTTTTTGTTTGCTCCATTCTTTTCTTTCACATGGTATCAGAGCCTAAGGCCTGATCCTTCCATTGTTGAGGTAAGTCTTTTCACAGAGTGGAAATCACTCTCTCATCATCAATTTCAGAAGGAGATCGGTGAATCAGCATTCTCCAGTTCTTCTGCACGGAGTTCACTCCAGACCCGGGCCAATTCTTGGATCGCCGGTGCGTTTTTCAGGCCTAATCCCCAGTTCATGGCAAAGTCGCAAATCTATTTCCGTTTCTCTCAGATGCCAGAGCTAATCTTATTAAAGGTTGTGATCTAGAAAAGAAGATCCATTCTTGAAGATGGTGCTACCCAAAGCAGTCCTAGAAGAATATGAAGAGGTAAGAAATATCTTAACACCACAAGGTTTATGGCAGAGTTTTAATATAAATGAGTATGATGTATGGGCAATCAAAGTAATTAATGTGTTAAAATTACAAGATTTGTGGCACTTCATAGTTGACGAGGATCCCATTGATCCAGAAAAGTTTAATGCTTTGACAGAATTCGAAAAAGAAAGAAGGAGAGTTGTTGCCTTATGTCTAATACAAGACAGTATAGACTATTCCTTATTTCATTACATTGTAGAAGCTGATACTCCAAAGAGAGCATGGGATACACTGAAAGAAGTCTTCAGTGAGGAACCAACTATAGAGGAAGATGAGTTTGTAAGTCAGGCAAAGCACCAAGAATCCCACACTGAAGTGGAAGACAGTCAAGACCACTGTGTCAAAAAGGCAGCTAGTGATCATGTAATCCCAACAAAGGATGTTGATTCAGTTATGTTTGATGATGATAGTGAAGGCAAACCTGTCACTGCAGCGGTACTCAATGATGTGAGTGATAGTCTCTTTGAGCAAGAGATAGTTGATAGCAGCATAGAAGCTGCAATAGTTGTTGAGAATGAGCAACAACCAGCTGATAACATCACAAAAGAAACAACAGTTTGCAGTCCACCCCAAAACCAGAAAACGAGAAGTTTGAGGGAGATCTATGAGCAGGCTCGTGTTACTGATGAGCATCTACAATATGCTCTGTTTTCTTTTGATCCCACAATTTTTGAAGGAGCAATGAAGGATGCACAGTGGAATCAAGCAAATGAAGAAGTCAATAATGAAGTAGTTGTCATTGATGAGCAACACCAAGATGTGAATGCTCTCCAAGAAAAGTTGAAATATATTCATATTTTTTCTAACAAAAATGTTGAGTGTGCAGGTAAAGATGACAACCAGAAGAATCATGTTGAAATAGAAGATGAAGACTTTCACTATGTTTTAGAAGATGAAGGGGATCAACTACTCAGTATCAAGATCCAGAAGACAAAGAAAAAGAATTCCAAGTACACTTGTAATTATATAGGAAACCGAAATACAAGTCAACAATAATTTAAAGCGTTGAGAATAGGAATAAGTCGATCTTAACACACACCACACCACACCATTGGCTCGAAAGTGAGGAGCATATGAGGAGCATATAAATCTCTATATATAGAGACTCGAGAGAGATTTGGTCCCTGCGTAAATAAAGAAGTGAAAAATATAAAGTTCACACCATTGGCTCGAAAGTGAGGAGCATATAAATCTCTATAGAGAGAGATTTGGTCCGTGCGTAAATAAAGAAGTGAAAAATATAAAATTAATATAAATAAAGAAGTCTTGTGAATATGTCCATGAGAATAATCTCTTTGTCCATGACAAGCATTTCTTTAAAACAAAGAGAATCACCGACTCTCGTTTTTAGTTCAGTTTGATACTTGCCCTCCATTAATTAATTCTCTTTTTCCTTTTCACGTTTTTATTTTAGTTTGATACTTATTTTTGAATGATTTTTTCTTTTGAATTTAGGTTAATTTTACATTTAATTAAAATCAAAGATTTGAATTATCTTTCAAAACAACAGCTGGAAAGATTTATTCCTCTAAAAACAAAGAGAATGAAGATATATTGTTTTAAGCCTTTAATTAAGATATACTATTTTAAAGCTTGAATGAACTCAATTAATACTTATAAATTTCAACATTTTAAAATGTTAGAAGGCGGAGAAGGAAAATGATTTGATCACACAGGAGACAGTGAGTAGCAAAGTTAACAACAAGAATAATGAAATACATGTGAATTTCATGCACAAGCATTGAGTATGGTGCTTAAGAAGGAGGATATAGAGGTAGCAACTTGCAAGCACCACCAAGTGGGGTAAGAGAAGAAGGTAGTGCAACATTGTGGGATGGATTTACAAGGAATGGAAGAAGGTAGTGCAACATTGGGTAAGAGAAGAAGTGTGGTGGATGCAAGCAGTGTTGGGTCAAGACACTAAATGCATGTTGTGGATGTTGGAAATAGAGATAGATAGAGGAGGGTGACTAGTTTGCAAATTTCGTTCACCTATCTTGTGAGCAAGATGTTCACTTTTCCAATACGCGGGAGCATTTTAGTTTCAGAGACTATCCCATATGGCATTAAAATATCACATCGCCACTAGTTAAGTTTTTTCTTTACATTCTAAATTTGACAGAACTTGAAGGCTGGTTCTACGTTAAAACTTGGTAATGAATCCAACGCTTTACCAAAATGGAATCATTGTATTCAACAATATGTGCATTGAAACCCCTATGCAATTGTTGTGAAATGGTATTGGAGTAGTTTGTAAACTTTCTTTGCTAGAAATTCCTGATGATAATGGATCCCAACACCATCAAAAGGAGGAACCACAACACATAAGAATAAGTATGGAATAAAAATGAAAAAAAAAACAAAACAATTGTGTTAGGAAGTATTGACTACTTTTGATTGTGAAGAGAAAATTATGCCACACTATTAAGTTACCCATGTTTGCACAACTCATCAAATCACCTTACATGTCAGCTAAGAGTATAGATAGGAAGTCATTGCCACATCCAACAAGAGGCAAATTGCATCGGATACCAATTGGTCTAGTACCTAAGTGATTCATTGCAATGGTTTCCATCACTTGATATTCTCCATCGACTTTATAAATTTATGTTACCAATGAAGGACACACTTTAGCTCTCACAAGTTGGTATTTGCAATGGAGTAATGGGAATAGAGTTAAACATAAGTCCAGGCATTGCTTTTGTACTGTATGTAATTGAGTCGAGGGTGTTATTGGTCATGAGTATCAATCAATTATATTCGAGTGTTTCATTTCTCTACTTTGAGTTTTTATGGTGTATGTTTTAATTGTTGTTTGTTTAATAACTCCATGAATTGAGTTGTGTTGAGTAACTATGACAACAACCTCTTTTGCCACATCAATATGTGAATGCTAATAATTTTGTAACAAGGTTTTAAATTTTTAAATATTTAATCATTTTTTAGACTATCATAGATTATGAAGTTAAAGATCATGTGCTTAAGGCTTTGTGAGTTTGGAAAGTATTAATAAGCATAATAAACACTTGATCTTTAAAGGGTAATTTTATAATGTTATTTTCAAAATGCTTCAATGTTTATGAACTTGAATTAAAACACACACTACTAAGCTAAATATAATAGTAAGTGTAAGAAGATACTTAATGAAGCACAAAATTAAAGTAACCCCCAAGAAAATAAAAATCTAAAATCTTGAACAAGTTATGGGAGATAATTTATTTTTTACTAATTTAGAACTTGGAAATTTTAGTGGTTTATATTTGGACCACGTTTAAAAGGAGTTTGTTTGAGGAAACACAAACTTTGGAAAATTGATATCATTGATAAAAAGAAGATCCAAAATCATATATTTAATGCAAAGATTAACAATATGAAAGAGAACTCAAATATTGGTAATATCCACTTACAAGAAAATCTAATATATCCATCACATAGAAAATAATTTATGAACTGATCTACGAGAGAGATGGCCAAGTGAACACATCCACCAAGATTTGGAATAAAGCATTGCAAAGTTAATCATAAAAAATGTCAATACCAGGTTATTTTTTAAGGATTCTAATATTATACTTAAGTATAGTATTCTAGGCGATTGTTTTGGATTGAAAAAAACATGTTTATAGATAGGTAGGTGAATATTAAATATGAAACATAAAAATAACACTGAAATGGGTAACTTTTGGCGAATATTATGATAAAAAAACATATTTTATGTAAATAGAAGTGATATTCGACACTAAAAATGACCAAATAACGAATTCATTTTTTGAAAAAAAACCCAAAAATAGCCAATTACCCTTCTCAATACATAATTCCAAATAAATTCCATTTAAAGTTAAAGAGCAAAAATCTTACAACAAAATAACCAAATGAGAGGTTAATTAACAAAAAAAAGCACTCATGTTAAGTACCAAAAAATATAGTTAAATACACCTAAGGATCTCTTCTCTAAAACTCACTAGATTCTTACTAAATTAAACAATTGTCACTAGCAAAAGGGTATTCCAACAAAAATACTAGTTGTGCCCCTCTATTTGTTTGGGTTAACAATTCAGCATCTTTGAATTCACCATTATTTGCTTCTAACACTCATCCTCAGGGGGAGCATAAGGATATAGTAGATCTATTGTGATGTATTCAACAAACCCTAATCCAATAATCAAATTAGAAAATTTATAACAACTAGATCTCAAAAAAGATGCTCACATATAATATCTTCATCCAAGAACAATCTACGATACATATAGAGCATTTTGTTTAAATGTACCCTTAGGAAAATGATGAATGAATTAACTTGAGTGAGATGGAACAAATGAGGATTTTATCTTTGTATTTATATGAATCCTTTATGGCTAGGGAACTATCCCATAGAGGGTGGCTAGGTTGATCTAGTCAAATAAAGAAAGTATAATAAATGGGTTAGTTAGGCACCTATGTGTGGGCTCTATAGAGCTAAGCTGAATATATTGGATTGACACATGGACTCAAGTGAAGATTAAGCACATGAATCAACAAACCTCTTAATTTTAATAGGGATGCATTGGACAAAATACATTACAATATATCTTGTTCCCCATTAATAGTAGCATAATTATATTGATGCGTTTATTAGTGAAGGTGAGATCTAGAAGATATTTGGTGAGGATACCACCAAGTTAATCTACATTAGGACCAAATCCTCGCACACATTGTCCTTGAGCATGGAGATGGAAAATGCACCGCATCCAAATCTCAATGTGCTCGGAATTTTTATGATTCACTAGATTACGAATAAGCTCAAAAGTAATTTGATTGTCACAAAATAAGGGAGACAAAGGCCATTGAGCAAGACATAGTTTATAAAGTATCATCAATGTATAGGGAATATGCTTCCAAACACGAGTTACATTAGCATACAATGCATCAATGGAGGAGAGACCGACACTCTATTACCTCTTGGAACGCCAACAAACATAATCATAACTTAGAGACAACAATTTTCCTAAGGTGGATTCATGTCATTCGTCAAGATCACTTTCCTTGTGGGCATAAAAAAATTGAGGACACAAATGTAAACATCCAATGAGTAGAGAATTACCATGTGAGGGGTGCCCTTAAGATAACGGCTAGATATGTTTAACAACTTGTTAATGGCTCCAATCGATCTCTTTCATGTAGTGGGAACACATGCCAACTACAAAGAAGATATCTCACCAAGAGATTGTAAGATAAAGTAAATTGTTCACAAAAAAGTGTAATGACCCGTATTTTGACTAGACATATTTTCAGATAGACATGCTGCATTTTATTTTGCTTAGTATATGTTGGACTCGGTTCGGCTAAGTAAACCATACTTATGACATGATAGATCTGATCAGATGTTGATACTATGTTTAAGATGTTACTATGCTTACGTTGATACATTGATTATGATGTTATGATTATGTTTGTGAGGTTACTAAGTTATAGTTATCATGAGATTCCTTTGTTCATAACGACATTGTATGTTTAATTGTCATCCTTGATGAATGTGATATATATGATGTGGTACATGGATACCGATCCATGATGTGATCAATTTAATGGTTTATGCAATGAAAGGATATGATGTTAATAATATGCACCAACTGAGGATTGAATGGAGATATTGTTATGTATGTATGTTTTCAAAGTACTAATCCGCAGGACACGAGCAATGTAATAATTGGATACTTTATATGAAGTGTGGTATAGTACCTATTTTTACAGAAGAGCCTTTTTTACCAAATTTGATGATACGATGACACATACCAATAATCTCGATATCAGCACAATATGGTTTTGATAGTGTATAGACCTAGGATGTTGAGAGGGATGGATGTGTTCCACCCTATGTTTCTATGATGCTCGAGGTTGTGGGAGGGATGTGCTGAGGCACGTCACTCCTCGAGTTGTTGTGATGACGGCGGTCAAATGCCTGCTAGGAGAGGCTAGGCCCGCTGTTCATCCGACGCTATCGCTCTCAGGTTCTTACGTGGTTAGGTCGGTGAAGCCGACATCCACTTCTATACTAGCAGAGGAAGGATAGCGACGGTGTGGACGTAGGTTAGGATGGGAGGATGTGATAGCTAGTATTGTGTGGGGTTAGGGGGATCTACTATACCAATATTAGCAGTGGTAGGTGTCTCTTCCTTGAAAATAATTGATTGAGTAATGCAAATGAAAATATAATGATGTTATAACTTAATTGGTTAATAATTAATGATTGATGATGTTGAAAAGATTACGTGTTTGCATGTTAACCTCGTTAGGTATTTGTAATTTTTATGTCTTGTATCCATGAATGCTTTATCAATGTGGATCATTATTATTGTGTCATATATATATATACATAGGATATATGATGTTTTCTTATAGTACGTGTATGATCTATGCATGCACTGGCCACGCATGGACACTTTGCACATGTATACCAATATCAATATACAAATACTTAACACGGTGAAAAATGGTATAGGTTGTCATTAGGTAAATATGTTAATGAAAACAAAATGAATGTTAAGTTATTAGATATGTGTGAAACAAGTCAATTAACGTATTCATTAATGATAGGTGAACATTGTAATAAGTAATTAATCAAGTGTCATCAATTATAATTATTGCCAGAAAGTTGTTGTGAGTGGAATTAAACATTGTTCATATATATTAGCAAAATTTTTAGGGTTGTTTAGACCCTTAAGGGTGCTTTAATTATAAATCCAAAAATAACATGTTGATGCTTATAATACTTGTCATTAAAAAAAACAAATACTATAAAATGTCTTTATTTATCATTTTTATTAATGGTATTATTATTATTATTATTATTATTATTATTATTATTGTTATTATTATTAATGTCATTAAAAAAAACAAATACTACAAAGAAGGTGCATGAGCTATTCAATGTTTTGATATATTTAAAGGAAGCTTTCTCAATGTTAGTCCACTTGAACTGTAAAAGTTTGCTTTGCCACTTGCTGCAGAGGTTTCACAATTTGAGCAAAATCAGGGACAAGCCTCTGAACAAAATTTATTGTGCCCATAAATGATTGCATAGATTTCTTATTATGGGGCATAGGAATCTGAGTTATGGCCTCAAATCTCTCTAGATCTATTGAGATTCCCTTCTTTGAGATGATGTGTCCCAACAATTTTCCTTTAAGAATTGAGAAGATTCTCTTCTTTCAATTCAAAGATATACCATATTTTCTACAGCGGTCGAAAATCCGTTTCAATTGAAAAACATGGTCTTCTCTTCTCTTGGAGAAAAATGTTACATCATATAAGCACACTGCTACACAATGGCCACTTAAACCTCTGAATGCAATGTCCATGGCCTTACGAAATGTGGCTCCAACGTTCATGAGGCCAAAAGACATTCTTATATAAGAAAATGTTCCCCACTTTGTACAAAATGTTGTCTTTACTCGGTCTTGTGCAACCACTACTTAATTATAACCTGAAAATCCATCTAATAGGGAGAACATTTATGAGCATGAAACCATTTGTAAAATCTGTTCCATTGGTGGAACTAGATAGTTATCTTTATTTGATGCTCTGTTTAAGTTCCTAAAGTCAACACACATCCTTATTTCTCCTGACTTTTTCCTCATCGGGACTAGATTTTCCATCCATTTGGAATGCTGAACCTTGAAGATGATCTTTGTGTCTAGTAACTTCTTTACTTCGTTTTGGATCAGAGGTTCTAACTTTGGGTGCATCTTTCGAAGTTGTTGCTGAAACAGTTTTGCTCTTGTTTTGATGGAAATCACATGCTGGATGATGGGAGTGTCATAAGTCTTAAGATATTCATACGTCCAGGAGAATATGTCTTTATATTGTTGAAACAACTTGATGAAATTACATATTTCTCCATGCGAGTAACATTTTTCCAAATTGACATATTTGGGTTCGGTTTCTGATGTCAAATTTACCAAATCATAATGCATTAATGAACTGTTCATCTTCACAGTGGCTGGTTTTCAGAATTTACTATGCAAATCAAACATCCCTTCGAGGGTTCTTACTGCTTTAGGCATGAAATTCCCCCCTACCCACATATTCATTTTGTAAACCTGATAAATGTTCTTCTTCATCAACTATTTATTCTTTAAAAGATTCTTCATTCGTAAAAAAATTGATAATCTGCTCATTGTCATCAAATACCTTCATATTTGTAACATTGTCAGGTACTGATGGCCTGAAAATCAATTCAATAGAACACTTGTTATTAGTTGGTACTTATATAGATGGAGAAGTGACTAATAAATCAACTGCATCGTTTTGCAATCTAGGTACTACATTTATATTGAAAGCATTGAATTGCATAATCAAATTCCATACCTCATACTGGTATCCTTTATGATGCAAAGATAAACAATGAATGGTGTTTCTTATTTGTCTAACAACTATCTCAGAATCACCAAAAAATTTCAAATTTTTTACTTCTAACCCAATGTATTTCTTCAGACCTTGAATTAGAGCTTCATACTCAGCAATATTATTTGTATGATCAAACTCTAGTCTATAAGAGAGAAAATATTTATTCTTATCAGGATCAACAAGGACACAACCATCCCCCAATCCCTCTTGTGTTTTGGAACCATAAAAATTCAAAACCCAAAATATATCTTCTAAATTTACAGAGCTAGTAGCATCTCCTACATTAGTAACTAAGTCTACTATATTACAATCAATATCACCATTTTGTGAAAATCGAAGGAGATCAAATTGAATATCTGATTCCTGACTTACTTGTTTGGCTTGATAGTTTCCTGGTTCAATATTTAAAAAGTAATTTCCCAAAACCGAAGATGAGAAATTCAAAGGTTCATTCTTTCCTTCCAACCAAGTCACATTATGTTTCATGTGTGGTTCCCTCATTATCTTAATCTGATTTTGAACATTTTGGTGTGGAATCCACATGTGAGACCAATCAATTGCAAAATATCCATTAAGTTTCGTTGACCAGTCCTTGCTTAAAATTAATCCATAATCTTTCGGTATATCAACCACAATGATATCTATGAATTGACAAACTCTAAGGTTTGCAGATAATCGAATCAACACATCTTTCATTTCCTTTATGACTTTAACATTATATATATCTAGCTGAATTATCCGAGATGGAGATGGTGTGGGTTGACTATTAATCTTCTTACATATTGAAAGTGTCATGACATTTGACGAAGCTCCAGAATCTACCAAACAATTATGCACATTATGATTAAAAATTTCAAATGGAAACAAAAAAGGAAAAGTCTGAGATTTAGATTTTCCTCCAATGCTTGCTTCATTAATTTCAGTATCAGTTTCGATAGCTTCTGGGATACTATTAGGTTGTGGATCAAAAGCTTCCAGAAATTTCCTCCTCTATTGAGGCAGATTACATAGTTCAAATAGAGAGATATTTGATTTTGTTTTCTTAATGTATTCTACGATATCATACCCCATGTCCTGCTCTACCAAGCCTTTTCTAGTACCTTCAAATTTATTTATCACTGTCTTCATTGGTTGGTTAACAACTAGGACTGTCTCATTTATATTTATCGGATTAGGATTAGGTGGTGTTTTAGTGGTACTAATAATTTTCTTCATGTTTTCTTTCATCTTCTTTATTTTAGGAAGTACTAAACTTTCATCCATTACTGGCCCTTTACTTCTAGTCGTAACATTAACTGATGACACTTGAATTTCTTTAGTAGGTTCATCTTCACTTAGCCCCAAAGTAGGTGCCCATTCCCATAATACAATAGTGGTTTCTTCGTTTGTTTGTTTTGGCTCATTAGTTTTGGATTCTTCTTCTTCAAGATCTGCCAGCTATGCATCTAACAATTAATTCATAACCAGAGTCATTGAAATTATCCACTGTGGATAACTTTTTTCAGAATGATGTTCGTGGTGAAAAATACAGAAATGATCCATGCCTACTTCATTAAAATCTAAAACAACAGAATTATGTACAGGTTGTTGGGTCTGTTCACTCACTTCCTTTTTTTTGTAATAAGGGTTGAATGGATTTCTATAAGAACAAGTTTCCTTATCCTTTTCTAAGTCTACTATGTTGTTTGACAATTTCTGCACCATTTTCACCACATTTTCTAGCCCATTAGAGTGTTCTTCTTTGGGCTTAGTTAACAGCAAAGGACCTTTGCTTGTGGTATGTTTCAACTTAGGTTCTAGAGTATGCCTTGTGATACCATCCAAATCTACCTCTACTTTCTTGGCTTCTTCATAGTTTTCTACCAATGTAACCTTACCATCCCTTTTTACAAGCATTGCTATCGGTGGATAACTTGATGTAGTATAATATTCTACTTGAGACTCATCAGCTGGTTTTGTTGTAGCACTAAAGCTATTCAATAAAGTGGTGAATCTATGATTAAATTATTGGACCTTTTCTTTCTTTTCCACCCTCATAGGTAGTAATTCTTTCATGACAGTGGCTACAGTTTTCTGGTTGCCGAATTTACCTAAGAATGCCTTTTCAAAACCATCCCAATTTACTATTGAATCAGCTTGCAAACTAAAGTACCATGAAGATGCTTTAGGTTCAACATTATATGGAAAAAGTATGCAAACAAAATATTCATATTGAACATTTAAAAGATTCAAATCCAGATAAAAACTTTTTAAGTGATCTTCAACACAAACACCCTTTCCGGGCTCAAATTTTGGTAATACTCTTTCTGGGTGTTTAGGTAAATCATGCAATGGAGCATCCAGGTTGAGTGGCGTTCTTTCTCTCCATGCGAGTTGATTAACCTTTCCAACCATAATTTGACGTGGATACTATGGTGGAGATTGTCTGAATACTAAAGCTGCAGGGGATTCTAGACCAAATTGATTCAGAGGCTGAACAATTTCTTGGATGAATAGATCTGCCAGTTCTTCCAAATTTTCTACAAGAATTGAATCCTTAGTGTATGAGGCTATTTTACTGGAATCTTTCCTTCTGGGTAATGAAGGAATAAATTTTAACCCCCAAAGTTTCTTAATGTAGGATCTTGTATGTCTCCTAAACTTATCTACTTCCTCAAATGTGACATTGTACAAACATTTCGATTCTTCTTTCTCAGAACTTGTATCTTCTTGTTCTGTAAATTCAAGAATAAAATCTTGAGGGAAAGTCTTTTCAGACGTTGTTCTAGTGTAATCTTCTCTGAAAAAGGATTTCCTCTACCAGCCATGCACTAGCTTCCCTCCTTCTAGCACCAAATCTGTTGATGCCTGAAAAAATACCAGGTATCGATAGTAGGGATTCTAGTAGGGATGCTACCCCTACTAGATCTCACCAATCGGGAAATCTACTTACCTTGTGCACATGTTTCCCTTTTTCACACCATCAATTTTAGAAAGAAACTTTCCCAGCCGTTGATTTATCCCAGCGGAGTCATCCTTAACCATTGGATGTCGGACCATGGAAAAAAAAAACTTGGGTTTACCAAATTTTCTCAACTGAAACTTGCCTTTTCCACTTTTACTCTTTTCTGCTTCTCGTATTCGAACTTGGTGAGAAATAATACTAGCAATACATAAATAAGGAATAATGAGATATATATCTGATCTGGAAACACCAATAATTTTCCAATTGTAATTTTAATGATAATAAATTCGACTAAACTTAAGCTTCGAGAGAAATATTTATCAGTTTCCCCAATGGTTTACAATAAAAAACAAAATAGAGATTGAATGGCTCAGATCATCTCAAAAGATGGATCGGGTTTGATTTGATCCATTAGATCATGTGGCCCTGACAGCTCCTTTCTGTGAAACGGCGGAAAACATAAATCAGATAGCCAGATGACAACTTTCTTCGAGATTAAATTTAATTTTCATTTCCGCTTCTGTTTTTTCGCTTCCACCTTTTTTTGTGGGATCCTTCTACACTGTTGATCTTGGCAGAATCTCTCTAAACCTTCAATCTTATGGCTGTCGGAAAGAGGAACTCTAACTTTTCGCAATTCTGTATTTTTTCTTTCCACTTTATGATTATTTTTCAAGCCATTGATCTTTGCGGAAGCCTTCTGGACCATCGTTCCAAAGTCAAAGCGGATCACAGACTTCGGAACTCGAAAGTGGGATGTCAACTTTTTCGAAAGTAAATTTTGATCTTTTCCGCTTCCACTTTTCCTAGCCATTGATTTTTTTTCGGGATCCTTCTTGGAAAGTGGAAATCGGAAACTAGGTTTGTCAACATTTCAAAGTTTAACTTTAAACTTTCTGAATCTACCTTTCTGCTTTCAACCTTCCAGAAAGAGGAAATCAGAAAGATGGTCTCTAACCTTTTTAATGTTAAACTTTACCTTTCTTCTTTCTGCTTTTCCGCTTCCGCGGATTGCAAAAGGCAGAAATCAGAAGGTGTGTCTGTCCTTTTTCATGAGGTTAACTTTGATCTTTCCACTTCCTCTTTTCTGCTTCCGCTTTTATTGATAGTTGATCTTCGTGGGAGCCTTTTGAAAAGTGGAAATTGGATATCGGGTTTGCCAATTTTTTGGAGTTAAACTTTATGTTTCCACTTTCCATTTTTTCGCTTGCACAGATTGTGGAAAGAGGAAATCAGAAAGTGAGCTTGCAAACTGTCACTAAATTAAACTTAATCTTTCCAATTTTCGCTTTTCTGCTTTCGTGGATTGCGGAAAGAGGAAAGCGGACAGCGGAATTCGGAAAGTGGGACTTCAACTTTCTGGAGGTTAACTTTGATCTCTCCTCTTTTGCCTTTTCCTTTCTGTCCTTTCCCATCTTTCCAAGGTAGTGCCGAAGCATTTTTACCAAATATTGACACTTCAAGCTTATGAATTTTTTTTTCTCAAGCTTCTAGAAAAGAATAGGTATGTAGGGAGGGCTTATCTGAGTTGGGAAACAGGTGCAAGTGTGCTTTTAAAATAAAAAAACGGAAGGAGGGGCACTAAAATGTAATTTTTTTTGGAGAAGCAGTTGCAGCAGCAACAGAACCATGAGAATGTCTCATGACAATTCCACTTATAACTTACTCTATACCCTCCTTCCAATCTAAACACAAAAAATGAAAGTCCTATACAGTTGACGCAAAGAGTGACAATGAGAGCAATCAATAGATACTCACACTTGACATAGTTCTTTGTTTTACGGACAAAACCAAGGATGATATTTGTTTTAAAACACATGCATAAAATAAATTTAGTCATATACACATCAACAATATGAAAATATCATTGTCCATATTTATATATGGATGTCAAATTTGTGTTCATTAATTTTTATAATACTTTAACTTTTATGTTTCAATTTTAAATCTAATTTTCAAATACGTTTTAAAGTTAGAATTTGATCCTGTGGGTTGTCAAGTTATAGTTCTACATGGAGGTCTTCAAGCTTGTCACATTGAGACACCACTACATATTAACATCTTGGTGCTAAATGCTCAAGCCCCCTTCTTCTTCATCCCCAATACTATAGTAAAATTCTATAAATTATCGCTCCCCTCTCTCTATAGAACCAAAGTCAAGTTCTAGTAATGGAGAAGAAGATTATGAGAAGTTGTTTTGTTGGTAAGCTCTACAAGATATGTAAATTATTTACATATTCATGCCCAATTAATTGCTTCTATCTTGTTAATACATAGGACAATGTAACATAATGCATCCTCAATTACCATGGGAAATCATCCTTCAAGCACACATTTCCAAAAGTATGGAAGTAAACCATGGACATTGTAGCCAAGGGGAAACCACTACCACGACTAATCAAACCGACTCAACTCTTTGTTGTTATACATTAAGATTCAATATTGCACTCATCCTCAATTACCATGGGAAACCATCCCTATTTTTCCATTTCATTGTTTGATAAATAGGCCTAATTCTCCTTGTTTTTCCTAGATGTACCTATTTTTCCATCTCCTTGTTTGCTAAGTAGGCATAGGTCTCCTTGTTTTCTAAATAGGCATAGATCTACCTTTTAGTTTATATTTTTCCATCTCCATTTTTTCAGATTTTATTTGAATTTGAGGGGAGATACCACCACTACATTGAAATGGATTGTATCACCATGACCTATTTTTCCATCTCGTTGTTTGCTAAATAGGGATAGATCTCCTTGTTTGCATCATTGAGATATTTTTCCATATCCTTGTTTGAGGGGAGAAACCAACACTACATCAAAATGGATTAGATCGCGACCTATGTTTCCATCTCCTTGTTTGATAAATAGACATACATCTCCTTGTTTTTTCTAACTAAATAGACATAGAGTTTTTCCATCTCCTTGTTTTACAAATAGACATAGATCTCCTTGTTTTTGCTAAATAAGCATAGATCTCCTTGTTTTATAAATACATATAGATATACTTTCTAGTTTATATTTTTCCTTTTCCATTTTTTCATGACTAGGTGATGAGACTTTAACCAAATTAGCATATATTAACAAATATTAGATGACAGGACTTTAACCAAATTAACAAATTAGGCCGTATGGGTGGCATCACACATTCCAACCCACTCTAAAACACATTTTTTTGACTACCACTAGCCTTTGTTCCGTGGGTGAAGGTCCCCACCCATTCTCATTCTTGTTTGAACCTAGTGGCTATGGAGCAACCGAGTCCATTTGATCTCTCAATAATCGAATCCGACTATCATGTTTAATAGTAAATAGGAATAATATTTTTGATGATGAATATTACAATGATGTCTTGGCCTTAAATATGGCTTGAACATTCATGACGAGGAGATGTCTCCTTTCATACTAACCTAACTATAAATTATTTAATATTTAATTATTTTCTTATTTATGTTCATTACATTGCCACTCCCTTTAAGGGAGCTTTGTCCTCAAAGCTTAAGTATTTTCTTAATGTTTTTCTTCATTTTGACTCGGTGTCAGTATTAGAATCACACAAGGTCTCTTGAGTAGAGACTTGCACTTTCTCTCTATTGATGATTTTGCACTGTATTGTCTGATTGTTCCTACATTTATGACCAGGGGTCCAGTCATCACCTCATCGGCGACATATGTTTTTCTTCTTTTTCTATTATCAGAGTAACTGTTAGATGACTTCGACCTATTTTCCGTTTTCGACCTATTTTCCATTTCATAGGCATATGATTGAGGTTTGTGGCATTGATGGCCATGTGACTAAGTATCTTCACAGTACCTACATTGTGTCTCTTTTTCTTGTCGATAATGGTTATCGCCTCTTGTTTTAATTCCTTCCAATTTGTGTTCTGTGGCTTTTGCTTTATGTCTTGCTACTTCTACGTTAGGTATGTCATGCAACTTTAATTCTTTTTGGAGGTATGGTTTAAGACCTCCTAAATAGGTTTCAAGTCTTTGCTTGTCAGACAACCCAAATACTCATTTCAATAAGGATTCCCACTTATGTGTGAATTCCTCAATGCTTCCAACCTATTGTAATATGGTAAGTTTACTGAAAAATTCATCTTCGTTGATTCCTTGAAACCTATTAAAAAAATCAGTTTTGAACAAGTTCCAGGTGTAGATAAAATTATCTCTCCTCCACCATAAGTACCAATTATAGGTGTACCCTTTCATATACATTGACGCATATTTCACCTTCTCCTCATCATATTAAATATTGTAAATGTTGAAGTATTCTTCTGCTTTGTTTATCCAAGAAACACATTGGTATTCACTCCCATTGTATTTCAACAACTCTATTTTTGCCTTAGGTGGGTACACTTTGTAAGGACGATATTGATATCCTTTTGTCTTACGGTTTGATGGTGGCTCGAAACTACTGGACGATGAAAGTGACATATTTGAACTGCTTCGTTCTTGGCGGTGATTTTTAGCCTTTTTATTCTCTACTATCTTACTGATGGCATCTATTTTGTTGTTTAATCGTGCCTCCATATCTGGCAGTGGTTTTGTTTCTATATCTTGCTTAAGCGCCACATTGTTAATATTTATTTCTTTTTGCAATTCTTCCTAATTCTTTGAGAGTGTTTCCTAGATGGAAACATGAAATGAGGCATCTAACATGTCTGGACTGGGTATGAGCCTTTGTAACATCTCGATTAATGCATTATGGTTCTGCGTCATGGTGCTCATGTTTTGTGTTAAGGTATTTATGTTTTGAGTCATGGTACTCATTTTGTCATCCAGGGCTTTTTTTTTCACTCAAGATGTCAAATTTTTCATCCATCCTTCCTTCTAGTACCAAAACAACCTCGTCTTTAATTACTGTATTGTTATTTTGCATTTCTTCCTTCAATCATTTTTGGTTAGTGACAAGGGACTTCTTGTCCTCCATTTTTTCGGTTTTCTCTTTCAGTTTCGCCATGGTCTTGGACCTTGTATGTGGAGGTGTGTATTTCAACGCTATTTTCGCTTTTGAGGTGAAATTTGAATAGCAATATATTAATTAATTAATTAATATTATTATTATTATTTTATATTAAAGATAGTGGGATTTTTAAGGATAATAATTAATTATATTAATTATTATATAAAAAATATTAATTTAATTTTTTTGTTTTAATATCATAAAACAAAATTTATTATAATATATTGAACTAATATAGTATAATTATATTGTTTTATAATATATTATAATATTTGTGTTTTGTGTTTGTTTTGCAGGTCATGGACGTGGAGGTGGGATGACGGCTCAATGGAGAATGGATGCACAGCGGTGGAGAACGGAGGTGGAGAAACGTGGTTGAGGGACGACGATGGATGGAATGCGTGGAGGATAGATGAGGGACGACGAAGGTGGATGGAGCTGGACGGTGCAGAGGATATGGGTGTGCAGGAGGGTCGCGTGGCGAATGGATGTGCAGCGGTGGAGTGCTGAAGGATAGAGCAATTGAATCCGGAGTAGGGAAGCGAAGGGTTGATGGAGCGGGGGCTGTGAAGGAGGTGCGTGGGACATGAGAGTAGGGGGTGGAGAGGTAGCAGGAGTATGCAAGGTTGACACGGGTGGGAGGAGATCACGACTCAAGTGGAAGTGCAGCGTGTGGAGATAGCGAGGTTTATGGGCGCATGAGGGAGTAAGGATGAGGTCGCATGGGAATGGAGTGGGGGACGAGCAGGTCGAAGCGAAGGTGAGAAGAGAAGGTGAACGGTGGAGCTGGGGGAGTGGAGGGAGCGCAAAGGGAAGTGGCAGCGCGCAAGCGTGGAGTGCGCGGGGGGTGGAAAGTGGACAGAAGCTAGAGGGGAAGAGTGCAGGTGTATGGGGGAGAGGGGATAATGTATTTTGAGTGCGCAGGTGGAGGGTGCGGATGGGGAGCATGCAGGTGGAAGGTGGAAGAGGAGTAGCTAAAGAAATCAGGAATTGATGAGGCGAGTCTTAGCTGAGAGTGCAGGAGAGAATCCGCTCTGATGTCAAATGGAGCAACCAAGTCCGGTTGATCTCTCAATAATCGAATTTGACTATCATTTTTAATAGTAAATAGGAATAATATTTTTGATGATGAATATTACAATGATGTCTTGGCCTTAATAAGGCTTGGATATTCATGATGAGGAGACGCCTCCTTTCATACTAACCTAACTATAAATTATTTAATTATTTAATTATTTTTTTATTTATATTCGTTACATGATACAATAGCAGTTGCCATTGGATGATGCATCAATCCTTGGTTCAATCCCTCCAATGTATGTCATTTTGTTAGATTTGGGTGGTTGTTTTCTAGCCTTTTTTAGTCTTGTACAAGTATGTGCTTTCATTGTAGAGGTTGGATATTTGAAGGAAAACCTTAGTGACTTGTTTCACACCATTTTCGTGGGAGACCTAGATCTCTCCAAGGAATTGTGGGATTCAAATAGAGAGACTAAGAATTTATATGGTGTCCCAGGAACACCTTTGTGTTAGAGTGCTGGTTGGAAGTTGGGAGAGACTAGGATTAACCCATGGATCTCATGTTTTTCTTGTCATTTAGTATAACTCAGTCCTTACTCGAGAGTGTAAAAAAATACACCATCATGGGTTATTAGATGTGAGTAATATCTCTAGGAGTCTCTGTTCTTGGGAGCACTACTTCGGAAGCAATCACGTGTCCATTCAGTGGTTTGTTGTCATGTAGTACTAGATATTCTAATGAATAATGTATTTCTAAGATGCCATGGAAAATGTCAAAGAGCTATAATCTATGATATTTAGAGGATTTTTTGATGGTCGTGGTATCTTGTTATTGCACCAATAGGCGCTTTCTACAACCCAAAATGGATGACATGTGTCACTCATGTGACATGTTGGATCCAAAAACTAAATATATAAAAAATTATGAAACCAAGCACATGTTGGCTCAAATTTAAATTGGCTAGATTGTAAAATACATTTAAATTCAATTCCTTCCATTTAGACATATTCACTATGTAAATAAATATTTTCATAAATGGTTGGCAGGTGAAAGATTGTGATAGAAAATAGGATTCCGTATTATTAAGTTTCTAATAGAACAACAAGTTAGATATTAGTTTTGTGATAATTACAAATTAATAATAATCCGGTAAATTGCAAGTATTTTGCTTCATAATTAGTTAATGAATGCAAGTGTTATACTTTACAACATGAAATAGTTGGCACTTCCATGATTAAATTGGGGTAAATAACTATTTTATTTCATAATTAATTAATTAAAACAAATTTTCCTATTTGTAGGATTTATGTGTTAGCATTTACAACATTTACAACATGATTCCAAATCGAAATAGAAGACTATTTCATTATTACATTTTGACTATTGAAAAAGTCTTTAACATGAGGAAATGTTTACACTTGAAGGGATTTGATCCTTCTAAGCACTCTATAGAGCCAAGGTTAAGATGGATAGTTACTAGTGCTTAAATGCATCTTGATTAAAATGTAAATAAGCTTTAGTTAAGTGATAGTCAAAGAAAGGGGTAAAAAATTGTTTTTTGAAATAGCATTTGCTTTTTGTTTATATTAAAATTAGTTTAATGTTTGTGATAATGGGCCACATAAAATATCAACAATGCTTAATTGAACATCAACTATTATAAGAACACAATATCTAAAACCAAACATAAAGACCTAGTAAGACTTCTTGTTGATATTACATGGTACACCCTACTAACTACAAGTCGAGGTGGTTCAAGATTTTTGAAAACAAGAGGATACATGGCCCTGAAATAGAAAAAAACACAAAGCTAATTTTAATATATACATAAAACAATGACTATTTCAATAACTGATATAAGAAAACAAAAAAGAAAATCGTTACCCCTTTCTTTAACCACCACTTGACTGAAGCTTATTTAAATCTTAATGAAGATGCATTTAACCATAAAAATATATGACCACCATGAAATAAATCCCAACTGTACAATTGTTACACTTGGGTTAATCTTGTTTTTCCGCTCAAGGAAGTCCAAAATCTTAGATAGTATCTAAATGTATATTGGCATAATTATCCCATGGGAGTTAGAGCAATTGGTATTGAATAATTAAGATGAGAAGTTGTAAACAAAATATTATGATTTCAATCCCCTGTGTGTACTTACTTTAAAAAAAATATAAATAAATAAATTAGAACAAGAAAGACAACATACACTTCATCTAATTTTTGATGAATTTAACCACACAAGCATTCCACTCTTTTAATAGAGAGGGGCATCTCCTCAAATTATTTGTGCTTGTCAATTGAGTTACAAACATTTCATTAAGAATGTAGAGATTCGCACAAATTTTTGAATATCTACACAAAAAAAATTTAATCCACAAGTTTTTTAAGCTGAAAGAATGCTCACAAATAACCTAATTTAACAATGAATCACTATTTTCAGCTTGGTACAAATAATAGTTATGTTCTGCAAGATTTATAATTACTTCCCAACAAATCTCATTCTCTGATTGTCCAATACAATTCTTACTTGAACAAACTATTGTTTTTTTAAGCCATGTTGAAGATCATGATAATTTATGAATTCTTGATCGTGTGCTATTGGTGATAGTGTTTATGAAAACAAACTGATTGTTTATGGGTAATAATGTCTATTAAAACTAAACTAAAAGTCACAAACAAAGGTCTAATGGTGATTGCCACACTTCAAAAGGCTTGAATTAAAATGTATTTGCCCTAATTAATGCATAGATAAAGCAAAATACATGTGATCTATAATGCTACAAATACCTTGAGCTCATTTTAACTTTCACTCCTACATACTCATTATAAATATGGCCATGCCTTCCACTCCTTGTCTTACAACTAGAGAAAATATGAGAACTATCATAGTATATGCGACTTTCAACCTTCTTGTCTCATTCCTTTTGGTTTCATTAGTTTCATTTTGCTTACCAAATTATTTTTGGCCACATTTGAATTTATCACACCAAATTAATTTGATTTCACCTTAAATTTAAATCAGACCAAAATTAATTTAATCTCCAAAAGTATGGTCACCCCTTCTCATAATTGGAGTTCAACAATACAATATCCTTTTTTGTGAGTTAATTGCTTGCAAACAATGCTCTCCCTATTAATAGCTACACATTTTGACATGTGATCCACCATTGAATGCCACATATTATTTTGAAAATCTTGAACTATGCCCAAGCGCCCTTGGAGGAAACCTCAAATCCAACTCATTTGCTTACCAACATTTAATTCAACTCTAACTTTGGATTCAATATGTCTCTAACAACTTAAACATTAATCAAGTGTTATGGGAATCCCTGTAATGAATGGGTCATCACAATGCCATCCATGCTTGAATGAACCCTATGGTTATTTGAAGGACACACTGGTACTATGCAAATAAGTGCTCACCCTTAACATAGGTACCATGCCCAACAATGAATCATGTATCATGTTTTTTTTTTTTGTCAAACCGACTATTCATAAATCGTTCTCAAGCAAAATAAAATCATTATGCACTCTCACATGGCTAAGCTATTTCACTGTGATACAAAATAAAGGTTTCAGAGCCTTTAATAAATATGTTGAAACCCTTGTCGTTAAATTTCATTGATTGGCATATGCATGTCCAATAACTTTAATGCAACAAAAACATTCTCATGAGTCCCATAGCTCATTTAGCAGATTGTCTTCAAGCAGATCTGACCCAAATCTTGAGTTGCTATAAAATTGTACATCGTTGTTGGATGATTTTCCCAACAACTTACCCATATGCAACTTTTATTGTATTTCAAGCTAGATTACACTTTCAACTAGCCGTGGCAATTTCTTAAGTATGATTACACATACTTTATTTGAATTTTTTTCTTCACCTACTATATCTTTACAACATACTCTAATATAATATCTTTAAAACATCTATATCTTTAGCCATTTTTTAGTGGAGCCTTGACTTTAAATTCAATACTAAGAATTGAATCCATACAAAACACATTTATATTAAAAAGTCATTTATTTGAAAATTTTACTAACATTTACAATTTATATATAACCAGGCTTCAAATTTGAAGGCTTCAGTGCCCGTCAAAGGCCTGTTTACCTGTCATAGAAGGCCATGACCGAATTTGCCCTACAAAAAAAATTCGGTTTCATGGAGTGCCCGTCGAAAATGAAATGAAGCAGAACTGTGTACATTGACAATGGAAGGGCAACCCCAAAATTTTGCCCTTCCTGGGTTTTCAATGGGCTGTGGGAGTTTGGAAGATTTGGATGGGTGACAGGTCACGGTGGACCTCAGTTGTAATTGACGAATTGGCAGTGACAGGGTGGAAGCCCTTTGGGCTCAGTGAGTAGGTGGTCACAGTAAAGTCTGGACGTGAGGTGACTTAGTTACGGACCAGGGTGTCACTGTCAATTGGCCTGCCCAGTCTGATCGCTGCCAACAAGTGCTCAGTGCATTTATGTGAACTTTGAATGGAACTGGGTTGCTGGGTGGTTTTGGTTTCACGGTGTGGCTGTTGTACCCACGGGCCACCTTTTCAATCTCAGGGTCATTCATTCCTTTCACCCACTACGCATTACCCACTTCACACTCTACTCATTCCCGCGTCTCAACGATGATGAAGACCATGCTCTCCATTATGACCATTCCTAAACTGGAGTTA
>LPNX010083673.1:103778-118565 GCA_001517045.1 Pseudotsuga menziesii
ACTATTACATTTTGAAATGAAAAGAATGATTTCTTTTTGCATGTCAGCATTGAAGGGCTCACTATCTACTAACCCTTCAAAGCGAAATGGGACCCTGCACTTCAAATTTGATCCCTCTATATAACCTAATCTAATATCAAATACCAACTATTAAAACTAATATTACAGAAAACAATGAAACGAAAATAGAATTAAAACAAATGAAATTGATTACAAAGACTGAAAGGAAGATGTTATCGAAAATGGTTTGAAGAATTATGAAACAGAAACAATGTGATTGGACATGTTGATGGAAATCAATGAAATGGAAAGCATGACAACGAAGTGAATACAATTAATAATTAATCACAATACTTAAATGCACAAAAGTATAATCCATTGATATCTAATCAATTTCATTTGCTATATTATTGACATTATGGACAATTAATTATACTCTCCCCATGCAGAAAAGTATAATCCATTGATATCTAATCAATTTCATTTGGACCATTAATTATACTCTCCCATGCAATTGAAGTCTCAACATTTTTTTTGAATTAATCAATTTCATTTGGACCATTAATTATACTCTCCCATGCAATTGAAGTCTCAACATTTTTTTTTGAATTAATCCTTTGCTACATTATTACAAAAGATATTAATTGCAGTTATAAATATTTCCATTTGGCTCTCACTCTTGCCAATATAACATTGAGCATAAAGGCAGTCGAGTTCATGTACATTCCTTTATTGTCCACAATGTAATCTCTGACCGCCCTTCTAAGCCATCCACTATGAACCAGAAAGTGAGCAGAAAGTTGATTCATATTTCTGGCAACCTTGACACTAATAAGGAAGCAGTGTTGTATACTTCTTTTGCATAACATTCCCCACTTCGAGCCATGGATTTTTCGAAGGGACATGGAACATGCTAAAGGAAAGTTTGATTATGGATGGTCTTGTTTCATTATCTTTAGGCTTGAATGTTCGGATCAACATCTTTGTCCAGTCAGCATCATGTGTGCTATGCACTGCAATGCAGATGTAGGTAGATGGCCTCTAAAATCCTCTCGGGAAATGCACCCCTTCTTTGCTACTCTCTTCTTGATTCTCTTTGCTTTGGCTCTATTATTCTCTTAGAATTCCTTTTTCATCTTTATAAACATGAAATGACTCTAACTCTTTGTCTTCCAAAATGAATAGCCTAGATTAAATCTTGGGATCTCAAGTTTAATGGTTGTGAAATTTTTTCAATTTATCCTAACAAGTCATTTTTCTCTTATTATTAATCAAAAGTCACATTAACTTTATAAAAATAAAGTTAATGTATAGGAAAGTCAGTTTTGGTCACTTCTACATGCTTGGACACCAGGCCTATAGAAGAGCTATAAAATTCAACACCTAGTGTAGTGAGTAAGGTGGAGATCGACATCATCGATATAGCATTTAAGGAACATGATAGGCATGAGTGGCATCACACATGCCAAGATAACATTTAAGGAATTGCAAGCCTTTTCCTTTCATTATTCCATGTTAGTTACCAAGTAATTCGGGACAGATCAAAGGACTCTCCCAATGGGTGTGTTGGCTACCATTTGCAAGCAACATTATCTTATGTGACACCATTGTATTCAAGCAACAACCCCTTTGACCTATTTTTGTGGTCGTTAGTTGAACATTAATAAAATTGTCTTATTTTATCTACATGCTATCATTATAGACCTATTCTTATTTATTCCACTAGGAAATAGATACATCAAAACCAGTTATTGATATATGCACAAACAACCATGTTAAATGAAGGACTCAACTCTCTTTGTTTTTTCCATTGTTTTTGTAATTTGAAGGCAAGTCATTACACTTGTTATGCCATTAATGCATAATGAAATATATCATTGAAAAAATATTAGTCATAAAATAAATTCAGTCATATATACTAGAACAATAAGAAAATAACACTCTCCATATTTATATATGGGTGTCAAATTTAGGCACATTTAGGTTCATTAATTTTTATAACATTTTATTTTTTATGTTTCAATTTTAAGTCTAATTATCAAATAAGTTTTAAAAGTAGATTTGCATCTAGTGGATTGTCAAATTCTAGTTCTACAAGGAGGTCTTCGAGCTTGTCACATTGAGGCATCACTATAGATTACGATTTTAGTGCTAACTGCCTAACTCTCCTTCTTCATCCCCAATACTAGAGTAAAGTTCCAAAAATTCTCCTTGTAACTCCCCGTTTTTGACCAGGTTTGCATTAAAATGTATATGATGTATATATTGTAATTAATCATGTGAGGATCACGTATCATAAGATATTATATGATACACCCTACTAACTACAAGTTAAGGTTAAAAGCATAAAGATATATGGCTTAGAAATAGAAAAACCACACAGCTTTCTAGCTATTCAAAGATTTGAGCTAATCCCACTTGTACAAACTTAGCTTCTCTATTCAAATTTCTACCTTCAAACCTTAGGGATCATCTTAATTCAATATTGTATTATGCAACAGGAAAAAGGGTAGAATGTTAAATTTGTTATACTATTTAAATTATTGTTGCAGCTCATTTACATCCATCCATCTTATAGGGCATAATAAAAACCTCGACACAGATGTAATGTTTAATCTTTGTGGAAATCTTCATATTTGTAAGTCTTACATAGGAAAAGGAATGAAATTAGCCATTAAAATGTCCTATTAAACCACATACAATATAGCAATAACATATCATACATAAAATGTACTTTACAAAGAATATCATTAACGAAACCTATTAAACCACACACAAGATAGCAGTAACATATCAGACCTTAAAGTAGCCTATCATACCTAAAATGTACTTTACCAAGATAATCCTTAATTCTCCCATGGAGCTGTTACTGGATAAGTTGTTGCTGGATAGACCATATATCTATCAGCAATAAAAAAAAAACTCCTTCAAAGAGGATAATGTAACTCACGAGCCATACAATTTGCAAAACTTCTAACATGGATATAATTTATAATTTTCAATGCTAGTTTAAGAAAAATCTCACACACATTTCCAGGAATTAAATGAAATTTAATTATGACATAGAAAGAACAACACAAACATAGGTGCAATAAAAACAAAATTAGATGATTAAAGTTTAGCATATGGTCCAGACAGGTCAATGGTTGATTTCTCTAACCTATAACAACTATAGGTGTAATAAAAACAAAATTAGATGATTAAAGTTTTGCACATGGTCCATACGGGTCAATGGTCGATTTCTGTAACCTATAACAACTAAGACATATTAGTTGATATCGTTGGCACAACATCTTGAAAATTAAATTAACATAAATGCTGGGCTTAATTTAATTATAAATAAATAAATTAGAACAAGAAAGACAACATACACTTCAACTCATTCTTGATGAATTTAACGACACAATCAATCCACTCTTTTAATACAAAGGATCATTTTCAAGTGAAGATCATCTCAAATGATTTGTGCTAGTCAATTGAGTTACAAATATTTCATTAAAAATGGAGAGATTGATACAAATTTTTGAATATAAACATTTTTTAATACACAATTTTTTTTCCTTATGAAAGCAGCTTACAAGTAACTTTTTTTTTGTAAGTTGAGATCTATTCTATTAAAAAAAAGGGAAAATAATAGTATAGGAAAAAATACAGACTACCTGCTCAGGTGGAGCAGGTGTGGAGTATCAAAAGGTAGCTAGGCCCTCCCTCCGGGAGGGAAAATAGATCCAAAATGACACTCCCTCTTGGATGGAAAACAGATCCAAAGTGACCCTCCCTCTTGGAGGGAAAATAGGCCTTCCAGCTGAACATAGACAAAACCCCCACAGTTCAAGGAGGGTATGGCAAAATCCATCACGTGGACAGTATATAAACAAGAAAACCAATCATAATCAAAATTAAGCGGCACATGGCCAATGGAGAACCTGAGAAAGCCCATGCAGGATGACAGAAGGACACATGTCCGTGAAGACCACGGGTCATGGTTTCTGCCCATGCCATGGTTCTTCCGTGATGGGACATGTGTAACCTGGAGATGTTGGATGCACTGGCTCGCCTGAAGATGTCATCGAACTGTCATTAGATGTTGCCATTTCCTCGTCGCTGGAGCTAGAGGCTTCCTTCCCTGAGACTGCAGGTGGGTTTTTGGTGGGTAACAAAGAGGTCTTCTTCGAGACAGTTGGGTTGGATGAGAACTTACATGCAGAGCTGGTGGAGGGTTGGAGATGCGAAGGGGGAATGGAGCGGTGGGGGGGCCAAGGCATCAGGCAAGACCAGTTGAGAACCAAGTGGTGTGGTTTCTTTGTAGGCCGGGGATGGTTGAACTAGGCACGTGAGCAGGTTTTTGAAGAGCCATTAGTTATGTCAATGCTCCACTATACGTCTAGCTACACCAAGTGCTTCAGATAATTCATCCTCTCAATCCAAGACAATTCTTTGCACTTCCTCCAGTATTTCCAGGTTGAAGCCATTGTTGCTAGCTTGAGAAGAGAGGGGAATGTGGCCTTTTGACCGAGTGTGGCGTCCTCGTCCCCTGCGTGAAGTGCCTCTCTATCTTCTAGGCATGGTGGTGAGATGAGATGACTGGCTTGAGAGAGGCTCTGGGCAGGTGAGCTCAGATAATGAAGAGCGGTTCGAGGGCTCAGACCAATAGAGAGACAGGTGAGAGTGGCTTGAAACGGAGGGTGGTGACCTTGATGCACCGAGTGACCATGGAGAGCTTGAAGGACCTAGAGAGTGCAAATGAACCAGAGGAGCGAAACAGCGGGATAAAGCAGGAGGGCCATCGCCCCAATTCAATGATGCTTGTGCAGGGCACGAAAACCAAGAGAAGAAGTAATGGCACCCAAGCTGCAATGAGACAGCTTCGTCCTGTCGTCAAAGTGTGGGATGGCCACATCTGTCTGGGTCTTAAATGCCATTAATGGTTGTTGGTTGAGTGTGGGCTAGAGGAGCCATGTTAGCCTCCACATTGTTACAACTCACACCCGCATCTGGGGAGCTCACAAGTAACTTAATTTAATATTGAAGCACTATTTTCTTCATGTACAATTAATAGTTCTATTCTGCAAGCATTATAACTACTTCCCAACAAAGCTTAATCTCTGATTGTCCAGAACAATTACTTGAACAATTGATTAATTTTCTAAGCCATGTTGAAAGTCATGAGAATTTATGAATTCTTGATCATGTACTATTGGTGATTGTTTAAAGGTGATAGTGTCTATGAAAACAAACTAATTGTTTAGGGTGACCATGTCTATGAAAACAAAAGTGAAAGACACAAACAAAGGTCTTAATGATGACTGCCACACTGCAAAAGGCCTGAATTTTGCATCTGCATTGATATTTATTTATGGTAATGCCGCAAATACTTTGCGTTCCTTTAATGACACAAATTAGAACTCATTATAAATATGGTCATGCCCGCCACTGTGTTTTCTAGCTAGAGCAAATAGGAGAAGTGTGATAGTACATGCTACTTTCATCTTCTTGTCTCATTACTTATAGTATCATCAGTTTTCTTTTGCTTACCAATTTATTTTTAGTCGCATTTGAATTTATATGTCACACCAAATTAATATAATCTTATCTTAAATTTTAAGACTAAAATTTATTTTAATTTCCAAAATTATGATCATTTTCATAATTGGAGCTCAACAATTGCTAAACAATACAATCTTTTTTTTATTGTGTTACGGGAATGCCTCGAATAGATGGGTCATCACAATGCCATCCATGCTTGATTGAACCATATGGTTATTTCAAGGACACATCTATACATAGCAGATGGGTACTCAACCTTAAGATAGGTACCATGCCTAACAGTGAATGGTATTTTTCAATGTCAAACCAACTATTCATAAATCGTTTTTAAGCAAAATATCGTTCTCCACTCTCACAAGGCTATGCTATTTCACTGAGATCTGAAATAAAATCCTGCACATAGAAGGTTTCCAGATCCTTCAATAAATATGTCCAAACCCTTGTCGGTATATGTCATTGATTGACTTATGCTGTACAATAACATTCTAAGGAGACCCGTAGCTCATTCAGAAGATTGAGCAGTTCTGACCCAATCCTAAATTGCTGTAAAATTGTAAATCGCTTAAGGATGATTTACACAACAGCTTGCCCACATGCAGCTTCTCTTCTATTTCAAGCTAGAATGCATTGTCCGTTAGTTAGATTGCACCCTCAACTGGCACTGGCAATATCTTTAAAGTTCAAGATAATTGTAGATACTCTAATTTGAAATTTTTTCTTCACATACATTATCTTTACAACATACTTTAATCTAATACTTTTAGAACATCTAACATCTATATCTTTAGCCATTTGTTTTAATGAAGCCTTGACTTTGAATTCAATACTAAGAAACTATTAAAAAACACATTTACATTATTTGAATTCAATACTAAGAATCTAGCTCATTTAGCAGATTGTCTTCAAGCAGATCTGACCCAAATCTTGAGTTGCTATAAAATTGTACATCGTTGTTGGATGATTTTCCCAACAACTTACCCATATGCAACTTTTATTGTATTTCAAGCTATATTGCACTTTCAACTAGCCGTGGCAATTTCTTAAAGATGATTACAAATACTTTATTTGAATTTTTTTCTTCACCTACTATATCTTTACAACATACTCTAATATAATATCTTTAAAACATCTATATCTTTAGCCATTTTTTAGTGGAGCCTTGACTTTAAATTCAATACTAAGAATTGTATCCATACAAAACACATTTATATTAAAAAGTCATTTATTTGAAAATTTTACTAACATTTACAATTTATATATAACCTAATCTAATATCAAATACCAACTATTAAAACTAATATTACAGAAAACAATGAAACGAAAATAGAATTAAAACAAATGAAATTGATTACAAAGACTGAAAAGAAGATGTTATCGAAAATGGTTTGAAGAATTATGAAACAGAAACAATGTGATTGGACATGTTGATGGAAATCAATGAAATGGAAAGCATGACAACGAAGTGAATACAATTAATAATTAATCACAATACTTAAATGCACAAAAGTATAATCCATTGATATCTAATCAATTTCATTTGCTATATTATTGACATTATGGACAATTAATTATACTCTCCCATGCAATTGAAGTCTCAACATTTTTTTTTGAATTAATCCTTTGCTACATTATTACAAAAGATATTAATTACAGTTATAAATATTTCCATTTGGCTCTCACTCTTGCCAATATAACATTGAGCATAAAGGCAGTCGAGTTCATGTACATTCCTTTATTGTCCACAATGTAATCTCTGACCGCCCTTCTAAGCCATCCACTATGAACCAGAAAGTGAGCAGAAAGTTGATTCATATTTCTGGTAACCTTGACACTAATAAGGAAGCAGTGTTGTATACTTCTTTTGCATAACATTCCCCACTTCGAGCCATGGATTTTTCGAAGGGACATGGAACATGCTAAAGGAAAGTTTGATTATGGATGGTCTTGTTTCATTATCTTTAGGCTTGAATGTTCGGATCAACATCTTTGTCCAGTCAGCATCATGTGTGCTATGCACTGCAATGCAGATGTAGGTAGATGGCCTCTAAAATCCTCTCGGGAAATGCACCCCTTCTTTGCTACTCTATTCTTGATTCTCTTTGCTTTGGCTCTATTATTCTCTTAGAATTCCTTTTTCATCTTTATAAACATGAAATGACTCTAACTCTTTCTCTTCCAAAATGAATAGCCTAGATTAAATCTTGGGATCTCAAGTTTAATGGTTGTGATATTTTTTCAATTTATCCTAACAAGTCATTTTTCTCTTATCATTAATCAAAAGTCACATTAACTTTATAAAAATAAAGTTAATGTATAGGAAAGTCAGTTTTGGTCACTTCTACATGCTTGGACACCAAGCCTATAGAAGAGCTATAAAATTCAACACCTAGTGTAGTGAGTAAGGTGGAGATCGACATCATCGATATAGCATTTAAGGAACATGATAGGCATGGGTGGCATCACACATGCCAAGATAACATTTAAGGAATTGCAAGCCTTTTCCTTTCATTATTCCAAGTTAGTTAGCAAGTAATTTGGGACAGATCAAAGGACTCTCCCAATGGGTGTGTTGGATACCATTTGCAAGCAACATTATCTTATGTGACACCTTTGTATTCAAGCAACAATCCCATTGACCTGTTTTTGTGGTCGTTAGGTGAACATTAATAAAATTATCTTATCTTATCTACATGCTACCATTATAGACCTATTCTTATTTATTCCACTAGGAAATAGATACATCAAATCCACTTATTGATATATCCACAAACAACCACCTTAAATGAAGGACTCAACTCCCTTTGTTTTTTCCATTGTTTTTGTAATTTGAAGGCAAGTCATTACACTTCTTATGCCATTAATGCATAATGAAAGATATCATTGAAAAAATATTAGTCATAAAAGAAATTTAGTCATATATACTAGAACAATAAGAAAATAACACTCTCCATATTTATATATGGGTGTCAAATTTAGGCACATTTAGGTTCATTAATTTTTATAACATTTTACTTTTTATGTTTCAATTTTAAGTCTAATTATCAAATAAGTTTTAAAAGTAGATTTGCATCTAATGGATTGTCAAATTCTAGTTCTGCAAGGAGGTCTTCAAGCTTGTCACATTGAGGCATCACTATTACCATTTTAGTGCTAACTGCCTAACTCTCCTTCTTCATCCCCAATACTAGAGTAAAGTTCCAAATATTCTCCTTGTAACACCCCGGTTTTGACCAGGTTTGCATTAAAATGTATATGATGTATATATTGTAATTAATCATGTGAGGATCAAGTATCATAAGATATTACATGATACACCCTACTAACTACAAGTTAAGGTTAAAAGCATAAAGATATATGGCTTAGAAATAGAAAAACCACACAGATTTCTAGCGATTCAAAGATTTGAGCTAATCCCACTTGTACAAACTTAGCTTCTCTATTCAAATTTCTACCTTCAAACCTTAGGGATCATCTTAATTCAATATTGCATTATGCAACAGGAAAAAGGTTAGAATGTTAAATTTGTTATACTATTTAAATTATTGCTGCAACTCATTTACATCCATCCATCTTATAGGGCATAATAAAAACATCAACATAGATGTGTTGTTTAATCTTTGTGGAAATCTTCAGATTTGTAGGTCTTACATAGGAAAATGAATGAAATTAGCCATTAAAATGTCCTATTAAACCAAATACAAGATAGCAGTAACATATCATACATAAAATGTACTTTCCCAAGAATATCATTAATGAAATTTATTAAACCAAATACAAGATAGCAGTAACATATCATACCTAAAAGTAGCCTATCATACCTAAAATGTACTTTACCAAGATAATCCTTAATTCTCCCGTGGAGCTGTTACTGGATAGGCTATTGCTGGATAGGCCATATATCTATCAGCAATAAAAAGAAACTCCTTCAAAGAGGATAATGTAACTCACGAGCCATACAGTTTGCAAAACTTCTAACATGGATATAATTTATAATTTTCAGTGCTAGTTTAAGAAAAATCTCACACACATAAATGAAATTTAATTATGACATAGAAAGAACAACACAAACATAGGTGCAATAAAAACAAAATTAGATGATTAAAGTTTAGCATATGGTCCAGACAAGTCAATGGTTGATTTCTCTAACCTATAACAACTATAGGTGCAATAAAAACAAAATTAGATGATTAAAGTTTGCAGATGGTCCAGATAGGTCAATGGTTGATTTCTCTAACCTATAACAACTAAGACATATTAGTTGATATCGTTGGCACAACATCTTGAAAATTAAATTAACATAAATGCTAGGCTTAATTTAATTATAAATAAATAAATTAGAACAAGAAAGACAACATACACTTCAACTAATTTTTGATGAATTTAACCACACAATCAATCCACTCTTTTAATAGAGAATCATTTTCAAGTGAAGATCATCGCAAATGATTTGTGCTAGCCAATTGAGTTACAAATATTTCATTAAAAATGCAGAGATTGATAGAAATTTCTGAATATAAACATTTTTTAATTCACAATTTTTTTTCCTCATGAAAGCAGCTCACAAGTAACTTTCTTTTTGTAAGTTGAGATCTATTCTATTAAAAAAAAGGGAAAATAATAGTACAGGAAACAATACAAACTAACTTGCTTAGGTGGAGCAGGTGTGGAGTATCAAAAGGTAGCTAGGCCCTCCCTCCGGGAGGGAAAATAGATCCAAAATGACCCTCCCTCTCGGAGGGAAAACATGCCTTCCAACTGAACATAGACAAAACCCCCACAGTTGAAGGAGGGTGTGGAAAAAGCCATCACGTGGACAGTACATAAACAAGAAAACCAAACATGATCAAAATTAAGCGGCACGTGGCCAGTGGAGAACCTGAGCAAGCCCATGCAGGCTGACAAAAGGACACATGTCCGTGAAGACCATGGGTCATGGTTTCTACCCAGGCCATGGTTCTTCCATGATTGGACATGTGTAACCTGGAGATGATGGATGCACCGGCTCGCCTGAAGATGTCACTGAACTGTCATTAGATGTTGCCATTTCCTCGTCGCTGGAGCTGGAGGCTTCCTTCCCGAAGACTGCAGGTGGGTTTTTGGTGGGTAACGAAGAGGTCTTCTTCGAGACAGTTGGGTTGGACGAGAACTTACACGTAGAGCTGGTGGAGGGTCGGAGATGCGGAGGGGGGATGGAGCGGTGGGGGGGCCAAGGCACACGGGGACTTCACTTAGTGAACCTCTTACATAGCACGTGTGATCGTGGGATATTAAAGAATACCCTTAATTTCGAGAGATATTGACCCAAACTCATTTTTTTGAAACTCCCTCCCAATACTTAAAACCTCCTCCCCACCCCTTTTTATACCTCAATCCTTATAAACCACCCTACCCACCCCCACCTTAAACTCCCCATCCCCCCAATACCTGCAATATATTGGTTCAATTTTTTATAATTTTAAAACCCACAATATGAACTAACATGATAGGATATTGGTTAACAAGTGAAGCCCCCGTGCCAAGGCATCAGGCAAGACCGGTTGAGAACTAGGTGGTGCGGTTTCTTGGTTGGTCGGGGATGGTTGAACATGAGGAGCTAGGCATGGTGGAACCAGTGGATTAAATCGGAGGACTAGGTGCGTGAGCAGGTCTTTGAAGACCTAGTAGTTCTGTCGGCGCTCCACTGTATGTCTAGCTACACCAAGCGCTCCAGACAATTCGTCATCTCATTTCGAGACAATTCTTTGCACTTCCTCTGGTATTTCCAGGTCGAAGCCATTGTTGCTAGCCTGAGAAGAGAGGGGAATGTGGCCTTCTAACCGAGCGTGGCATCCTCATCCCCTGCGTGAAGTGCCTCTTTGTCTTCTAGGCATGGTGGGGAGATGAGATGACTGGCTTGAGCGAGCCTTTGGGAAGGTGAGTTCACATAATGAAGAGTGGTTCGGGGGCTCGGAGTAGCAGAGAGACAGGTGAGAGTGGCTTGAAGCGGAGGGTGGTGACCCTGATGCATAGAGCGACCATGGAGAGCTTGAAGGACCTAAAGAGCGCAAATGAACCAGAGGAGCAAAACAACAGGATAAAGCAGGAGGGCCATCGTCCCAATTGAATGACGCTTGTACGGGGCATGGCAACCATGAGAAGAAGTAATGGCGCCCAAGTTGCGATGAGACAGCTTCGTCCTGTTGTCGAGGTGTGGGATGGCCACATCGGTCTGGGTCTTAAAGGCCATTAATGGTTGTTGGTTGAGCGTGGGCTAGAGGAGCCACGTTAGCCTCCACATTGTTCCAACTTACACCCGCATCCGGGGAGATCACAAGTAACTTAATTTAACATTGAAGCACTATTTTCTTCATGTAAAATTAATAGTTTTGTTTTGCAAGCATTATAACTACTTCCCAATAAAGCTTATTCTCTGATTGTCCAGAACAATTACTTGAACAATCTATTGGTTTTCTAAGCCATGTTGAAAGTCATGAGAATTTATGAATTCTTGATCATGTACTATTGGTGATTGTTTAAAGGTGATAGTGTCTATGAAAACAAACTGTTTGTTTAGGGTGACTATGTCTATGAAAACAAAAGTGAAAGACACAAACAAAGGTCTTAATGATGACTACCACACTGCAAAAGGCCTGAATTTTGCACCTGCATTGATATTTATCTATGGTAATGCCGCAAATACTTTGCGTTCCTTTAATGACACAAATTAGAATTCATTATAAATATGGTCATGCCTGCAACTGTGTCTTCTAGCTAGAGAAAATAGGAGAAGTGTGATAGTACATGCTACTTTCAACTTCTTGTCTCATTACTTATGGTATCATCAGTTTTATTTTGCTTGCCAATTTATTTTTAGTCGCATTTGAATTTGTATGTTGCACCAAATTAATATAATCTCATCTTAAATTTTAACACTAAAATTTATTTTAATTTCAAAAAATATGATCATTTTCATAACTAGAGCTCAACAATGGCTAAACAATACAATCTTTTTTTGTGAGTTAATTATTTGCAAAACAATGCTCTTCCTATTAAAAGCTACACATTTTTACACTTGATCCACCATTCAATGTCACATATTATTTTGACAATCTTGAATTATGCCCAAACACCCTTGGAGGAAACCTCAAATCCAACTGATTTGCTAACCAACATGTAACTCAACTCTAACGTTGGATTCACCGTCTCTAACAACTCAAACATTAATCAAGTGTTACGGGAATGCCTCGAATAGATGGGTCATCACAATGCCATCCATGCTTGATTGAACCATATGGTTATTTCAAGGACACATCTATACATAGCAGATGGGTACTCAACCTTAAGATGGGTACCATGCCTAATAGTGAATGGTATTTTTCAATGTCAAACCAACTATTCATAAATCGTTTTTTAAGCAAAAGATCGTTCTCCACTCTCACAAGGCTATGCTATTTCACTGAGATCTGAAATAAAATCCTGCACATAGAAGGTTTCCAGATCCTTTAATAAATATGTCCAAACCCTTGTCGGTATATGTCATTGATTGATTTATGCTGTACAATAACATTCTAAGGAGACCCATAGCTCATTCAGAAGATTGAGCAGTTCTGACTCAATCCTAAATTGCTGTAAAATTGTAAATCGCTTAAGGATGATTTACACAACAGCTTGCCCACATGCAGCTTCTCCTCTATTTCAAGCTAGAATGCATTGTCCGTTAGTTAGATTGCACTCTCAACTGGCAGTGACAATTTCTTCAAAGTTCAAGATAATTGCACATACTCTATTTGAAATTTTTTCTTCACATACATTATCTTTACAACATACTTTAATTTAATACCTTTAGAACATCTAACATCTATATCTTTAGCCATTTTTTTAATGAAGCCTTGACTTTGAGTTCAATACTAAGAATCCGTAAAAGACACATTTACATTAAAAAGTGATTTATTTGAATTCACAGAGCTTTATTAACATTTAAAAAGAACATCTAACATTTACATTTTTAGCCATTTTTTTAATGAAGCCTTTGAGTTCAATACTAAGAATCCATGAAAGACACATTTACATTAAAAAGTGATTTATTTGAATTCACAGAGCTTTATTAACATTTATAATTTATATATAACTTAATATATATAACTTAATATATAACTTAATTTATATAACTTAATATATAATTTATATAACTTAATATATAACATTAATATAACTTAATATATAACATTTATAACACTTATAATATATAACTTAATATATAACATTTATAACATTTATAACATTTATAATATAACTTAATATATAACATTTATAATATAACTTAATATATAACATTTATAACATTTATAATATATAACTTAATATAACTTAATGTATAACATTTATATAATATATAACATAATATAATTTATATAATTTATAATATATAATTTATAATATATAATTTATAATATATAACATTTATAATATATTATATAATTTATAATATATAATTTATAAATATATAATTTATATAATTTATATAATTTATATAATTTATATTATATAATTTATAATATATAATTTATAATATATAACATTTATAATATAACTTAATATATAACATTTATAACATTTATAATATATAACTTAATATAACTTAATGTTATAACTTAATATATAACATTTATATAACTTAATATATAATTTATAATATATAACTTAATATATAACATTTATAATTTATATATAACTTAATTTATATAACTTAATATATAACTTATTAACATTTATAATTTATATATAACTTAATATATATACGAAGTATTAAAACTGATGTTACAGAAAACAGTAAAATAAATCTACAATTAAAACAAATCAAATTGATTACACAGAATGAAATGAAAAAAATATTGAATATGGTTTGAAGATCTATGAAACAGAAACTATGTGATTGGACATGTTAGATGGAAATTAATGATTTGGAAACCATGACAATGGAATGAATACAGTTAACATTTAATCACAATCCTTAAATACAAAAAATATAATTCATTGATATTTAATCAAATTCATTAGCAATATGATTGTTATTATGGACAATTATTTATACTCTCTAGAGTCTCCATGCAATTGAAGTCCCAACATTTCTTTTTAGTTATTCTTTCCTACATTATTACCGATATTAATTACAGTTATGAATATTTCCATTTGGCTCTCACTCCAGCCAATATAGCATTGAGCATAAAGGCAGAAGAGTACATGTACATTCCACCTCCACCT
>LPNX010083673.1:119028-129135 GCA_001517045.1 Pseudotsuga menziesii
CCACAAGCAACAGGCCCTTGTTGCACCCATGGCAGCCATTTTTCAGGCAGCGGCGAGATGGGAGTAGGCACAGGGAATGAGACAGTAGTTTCAATGTTCCAGGCATCCGTTCAGCGAGCATAATTGTGATGATATCATCCGTCCAGAAAACAATGCATCCGCATTTCCTAATGTTGTTACTGGGGCTGCTTTCCGTATGTTCACAAGCGCAGATCTCTACAGTGAGAACTACAGATTCTAAAGGGAGACATTGCAGAAGAATGGAGCGCACTCTATAAACCTTGTCAATATACTTGATGAATTGACCCATGGAAGAATTCGGCGTCTCGTGTGACAAAATTACGACGGAGCATTCTTTTAGTTCTTCATTTTTCCTACATGTGGTCAGTCCAAAGCAATTTGTGTCCTCCATTCCATGTATTTTCTCCAATTCAGGACCTGTTAGGGTAGCCATAACATCTCTGGCACCAATCTCTAAATCAAGCCTACCTCTTAAAAAACTTGTAAAGAAAACAGCTAAATTGGCTATACACGTGACACCTACATCAGGAAAACTAACCGAACCTGTGACGATTCCACTTACATCGTTCTGCCCATAAACAAGATCAGTTAACCAGCCCAACCAGCAAATTAATTTAACAATCAAGTGCATCTTGTATCGCCTTCCACGCCCATCCTTGAATACAGCCATTTTACGATAAAATCCAACAGAAAAAATAGTTTTTCAAACCGTATAACAGAAGCTCTCAGTGCTCTTACTGTTCTAATAGTAACTTGTAATTATATAGCAAACCGAAGGGAACAGGAATACATCTTTGTACTAAAATGCAGGTCCACAATAATTTTTAAAGCTTCCAGAATAGGAATAAGTCCATCTTAAGACACGCCACACCTCGAAAGTGAGGAGCATATAAATCTCTATACCTTTCTTCTGTGAGAGATTTGCTCCCTGTAAATAAAGAAGTGAAAAATATAAAATTAATATAAATAAAGCAGTCGACTGAACATGTCCATGAGAATAATCTCTTTCATTCAATCTTTTAAAACAAATACAGTTCGCCAAAGCATCTATCTAAAACAAAGAGAATCACCGACTCTCGTTTTTGTTCAGTTTGATACTTACTCTCCATTGTTTAATTCTCTGTTTCTTTTTCGACTTTATGCTTATTTGAATTATCTTTCAAACACAACAGCTTGATTATTCTTCTAAAAACAAAGAGAATGGAGATATATTGTTTTAAATCTTTAATCAAGACATACTGTTTTAAATCTTGAATGAACTCAATTAATATTAATAAATCTCAATAAATTTCTAAAGCTTGAATGAACTTAATTAATATTAATAAATCTCAATAAATTTCAACATTTTTAAATGGTAGAAGGCAGAGAAGGAGGATTTGATCACAAGAGAGAGTGAATACTAAAGTTAACAACAAGAATAATGAAATACATGTGAATTTCATGTAGAAAGCATTGAGTATGGTGTTGAAGAGAGAGGATACACCACCAAGTGGGATTGGAGAAGAAGGTAGTGCAACATTGTGGGATGGATTTACAAGAAATGGAAGAAAAAATTAAAAGTGAGGTGGATGTAAAGTGGTGATGGGTCAAGACACTAAATGAATGTTGTGGATGTTAGAAATAGAGATAAACAAAGGAGGGTGACTAGTTTGCAAATTTTGTTCACCTATCTCGTGAGCAAGATGTTCACCTTTTCCAATGTGTGGGAGCATTTTAGTTTCAGAGATTATCCTAGGTGGCATTTAAAGTTTCACTTCACCATTTGTGAAGTTTTTTTTTTCATTCTAAATTTGACAAAACTAGAAGGTTGGTTCTACATTGAAACTTGGTAATGATGCCAATGTAAGTTACCAAAATATGATCATTGTATTCAACAATATGTGCATTAAAACCCCTATATCTACTTTATAAATTTATGTTACCAATGAAGGACAGGCTTTAGATCTAAAGTTGGGCTTTGCAATGGAGTAATTGAGGCCATGCACTCTAGTAACGGGAATAGAGTTATACATAAGTCAAGGCATTGGTTCTATGTATGTAATTGAGGTCAGGGTGTTATTGGTCATGAGTATCAATCAATTATATTGGAGTGTTTCATTTCTCTACTTTGAGTTTATTTGTGGTGTATGTTTTAATTGGTGTTTGTTTAATAACTCAGTGAATTGAGTTGTGTTGAGTAATTATGATAACAACCTCTTTTTGTTACATCAATATGTCAATGCTATTAATTTTATAGCAAGGTTTTATTTATTTTTAAATGTTTAGTCATTTTTTTACACTATCATAAATTATGAAGTTAAAGATTAAGGCTTTGCCACTTTGAAAAGTATTAATAAGCATAATAAACACTTAATCTTTAAAGGGTAATTTTATAATGTTATTTTTAAAATGCTTCAATATACATGAACTTGAATTAAAAAACACACTACCCTAAATATAGTAGTATATGGAACAAGATACTCAATAAAATATGATCATGGAAAATATAAATGTGAAATCCAAGGGCATCTTCTAGAGCAAAGGATATGTGGCACAAAATTAAAGTAACCCAAAAGAAAATAAAAATCTAAAGAACTTATGGGAGATCATTTCTTTTTTACTAATTTAGAACTTGGAAAATTTAGTGGTTTATGTTTGGACAACTTTTAAAAGGAGTTTGTTTGAGGAAACAAAAACTATTGGAAAATTGACATCATGGGTAGAAATAAACTACAAAATCATATATTTAATATAAATATTAACAATTTGAAAGTGAACCCAAATATTGGTAATATCCACTTATAAGAAAATCTAATATATCCACCACATATAAAAGAATTTATGAAGACATATACCATAGAGAGGGCCAAGTGAACACATCCACCAACATTTGGAATAAAGCATTGCAAAATTAATCATAGAAAAGGTCAATATATAATTCCAATAATTGCCATTTAAAGTTAAAGAGAAAAACTCTTACAACAAAATAACCAAATGAGAGGTTAATTAACAAAAAAAACAGAGTCATGTTAACTACCAAAAAATAGAGTTAAATACACCTTAGGATCTCTTCTCTAAAACGCGCGGGATTCTTATTAAAATAAACAACTATCACTAGTAAAAGGGTGTTAAAAAAAAATACCAGTTGTGCCCCTATATTTGTTTGGGTCAACAATTGAGCATCTTTGAACTCACCATCATTTGCTTCTAACACACTCTCGTGGAGAGAATAAGGATATAGTAGATCTATTGTGATGTATTCAACAAACCCTAATCCAATAATCAAACTAAATTCATAACATCCCTTTCAATAGATCTCAAAAAAGGTGCTCACATATAATATCTTCATCCAAGAACAATCTAAAATACATATAGAGCAATTTATTTAAATGTACCCTTAGGAAAAAAATGAATGAATTAACTTGAATCAAATGGAACAAATGATGATTTTATCTTTGTATTTATATGAACCCCTTAGGGTTAGGGCGCTAGTCAATAAAGAAACTATAATAAATGGGTTAGTTAGGCACCTATGTGTGGAATATATAGAGCTAAGATGAATATATATGATAGACACATGGACTCAAGTGAAGACTAAGCACATGAATTAACATACCTCTTAATTTTAATAGGGATACATGGACAAAAGACAATAAAATATATTTTGTTCCCCCTTAATAGTAGCATAATTATATCGATATGTTTATTAGTGAAGGTGAGCTCTAGAAGATATTTGGTGAAGATACCATGAAATTGATCTACATTGGTAACAAATCCTGGAACACATTGTCCTTAGCATGGAGATGGAAAATGCACTGCATCCAAATATCAATGTGTTTGGAATTTTGATGATTCACTAGATTGCGAATAAGCTCGAAAGTACTTTGATTGTCCAAAAATAAGGGAGGCAAAGGCCATTGAGCAAGACATAGTTGATAAAGTATCATCAATGTTTAGGGAAGATGCTTCCCAACATGAGTTACATTAGCATACAATGTGTTAATGTAGGAGAGGCCGACACCCTATTGCCTCTTGGAACGCCAACAAACAGAGCCGAAACTTAGAGATAACAATTTTCCTGAGGTAGATTCATGTCATTCGTCAAGATCACTTTCCTTGTGGGCATAAAAAATTGAGGACACAAATGTAAAATCTAGTGAGTAGAGAATTCCCATGTGAGGCACGCCCTTAAGATAGTTCTAGATATGTTTAACAACTTGTTAATGGCTCCAATCGATCTCTTTCATGCAGTGGGAACACATGCCAACTACAAATGGGATATCTTACCGAGAGATTGTAAGATAAAGTAGATTGTTGACTTACAATTGAAAAAGTGGTGCATCAAATAATAGTGAAGGGAACTTGGCCAGAAAATCCATCCCAAAGAAATATGAGTACATTATGGCTTGAAATATTCCATCTCCAAGTGTTGTAAGAGGTCCAAGGTGTATTATGGCTAAGAAAAAAAATCCCAACAGATGTTTGAGAAATTTGATGTCCTCAAAAAGAATAAATCAACACTAAATCAGTGATCTAAAAAATAATTTAAGATCCATCTATTTATAGAATAATGTAAGATATAGCAAATCATTTCCATTGTATCTCTACCGCTTTGATGCATTACTTCATCTAAACAAGGCACTAGATTTTGTGAAACAATGTTGTGACTCTGTAATGGATGAAAATAATCACTAAAATGTTCATCTCCATGATAAATTTTGATAGATTAAGATTTGATCCTATGATTTTTTACCAAGAATTTAACTTTCTTAAAGAAATCAGCTTTGGACTAAATAATATATATCTAAAGAAAGTGTGAAAAACTATCAATTAAGTTGAGGAGATATTTTGTAAATATCACTATCAACTAGCTTATGACAATGAAACGATTGCCCCACTAAACCCTTAGGAACACATTTGTGATGGTTCTCTCTCAATATATATCCTTAACAGACACCATTGTGAGGTTCAATATGTGGAAATACATCTACCATCCTTATATGAATTATATTACAAAAGGTCCCAAAATTGGTATGACCTAAGCATGGATGCCATAGTTCATTGGTGTCATCCCCATTGAAAACCATTGCAATAAACCAACTTCATTTAGAAAGAGATGAAGAATTATCCAACTTATATGTATGGTTACATTTATCACAATAGTTAGCATCAAACATTTTAAAACCATCTTTCATGACCCTTTGATAATCCATCAATCTAGCTAAAACTTCCCCCTTTTTTGGTGTGAGTGATATAATGTATATACAAAAGATTCAATCCCATTCTTGGAGCATGAAGATCTTATTTCAACTTGGTGTTGTCGATAAGGATATCAACTGCATCCAAACACCAACAAGGGTGAGTCAGCACCAGTAATAACTTCCTATACAATATGTTTATGTTGATAGATAGAGAGTAAGCACTAGTATTTTGTCATAAGCCTAGTGGCTCCAAATTTGACAACCCATTCTTATAGAGAAGTAGAGAACCAATATGCACTATGAGGGTCCGTTATGATTCCCTATAAAAAAGGCAAAATCAGCAAACAACCCCTTAAATTTGTAGAAAATATTGAAAACCTCATCAATATAGTAGTGTGTTGGTGAGAAGGAGTAAACACCCTAGGAACCTATTTGTTGTTAAAAAATGAGTATTGAAACCTTAGTTTTTGACCTGAAACTATACTACGTTCATCAAGCTATCTGTTGGGATCTAGTGTTTTCATATTTATTACATCTTTCCTCTTATCTATAAAACCTTTTTGCAACATTCATATTCATCTTGAGTCCCTTACTGTTCATAATGATACATTTTGCTCAAGGTACTCACGATATTAGTTTATGTTACGGTTACTACTCCAGTCATGTTGTGACACATGTATCCTCTTTTTGTGGAGATACTACTCAAGTTATATCACGATGTTTCTACTCAAATTATGTTGTCAAGATGTTACTTTTGATATATTATGACTGCTACGACTTGTATTTTTGTGGGAATGCAACTATTCCCCTTTGTTGTGGATTCCATTGGATATGGTAACATTGCTAATTTAGAGTACATGATTGATCGTTGTGGATCTTAAGCCATGTTATGAGAAAATACAAGTCATCTTTTGTATTTTATGAAGAATGTTGAAAACGATTATGAGATTCTTGCCCTGAAAATGTCTAAATATGGACAAGGGTTAGTTTTTTTAAGTTAATTTACTTAGTATCTTTATCTAAAATAATAACAGGCACATCAATACATTAAATATACACAAGATACAAAAGACACAAATATTTTCATGGGGGACACCATAAAGGAGAAAAACCCGCAAACTTCCTCAAAATAGTTCCGTCACAAAGACAAGATGATAAGATGGAATAATCCAAGAACAATGTGTCTGCAACATTTCTCTATCCCTCCTCTTCTTCTCTCTCCTAAGGTGCAAATGAGAGAGCAAGTGAGTGTGTGACAAATGAGAAGGGCACCTCCCTATTTATATTTTTTCGTTGAGTTTTTAACTCAACTACTAGGTTGGCCAAGTTACCTTTGGGGCTGACCTACCTAATACTACTCACAAATACATTTTCCTTTATTTAACCTATGGACTATTGCCCCGACTTACAACAAAGGGTGTACCTCAATGACCATACACAAAGATGACATCCCCAAAGTAGGAACACACATCTCCGATAGGGGTACATGAATATACAATAGTAATACACATAATAATATCTTCTGAAGTTACAATTACAACAACACTCCCTCTCAACTAGGAAGGTATTCTCTCACCACAGTCATCAACACATCTGGTCATCGTCATTGATTCATCATCATTGTTGTTGCCATTGTCCTCATCTTGTTCAATCTGTTGCATCTATCCGTCATAGGAATTTTCTACAGATCCAACCCTTTTTCATGTTGGGTGTAGGTCTATACCTCATCCAAGTATTCATCATATCCACAAGCAAGCCATCATGTAGGTATAAAATATGACCATTCTTTACATTGCCACTGCAATGACCTACATATCCTATCGTCTTCTTGTTGTATCTAGATCATTGTATAGGTACAATCCAAGACCTTCTTTACATTTCCACGGCAATAACCTGTGTTTCCTACATTTATCTTTTCATATCCATATTGTCTCGTTTTTCATGCCAAAAAAAAAAACCAGAGCACAGAAAGCACAACCCATATACAAACCACTTGCGTTTTATCACCATAGGAGTAATCCAGGATCTCTTCATGTCATTAAGAAAACCTGTAGCTTCTACTATGTGAGCATCACCTAGGGGCACACTCAGTGCATTACGTCTCTACACAGTCAACCTAGGTTCTACTAGGAAAGGAGAACCGCCTAGGTGAACCTCACGTTTTTTGTGACCTAATTATCATCTCCAACATGGGAACACACACATATATAGATATATATGTAAGGACTGATTATGATAGAGTGACCTGCTACACCAAGGATTTTACGTTCCAGGTCAACCTCAAGGACTTATTACATCTGAACAACCTGCATCTAGGATCTTTTCCATTCAGACAACCTTCAAGGCATATTACATCCAAGTAACCTATGTACCACGCCAGGGCTCTTTTTACACTCGAAAAACCCACATGACTTATTACATCAGAATAACCTGTGTACCACGCCAATACTCATTTTTTCATTCGGATAACTTGTCTCAAGACTAATTACATATGAGTAACCTACGTATCATGCTAGGACTCGTATTTACATTCATACAACTTACAATACTGATTATGTTCGAGCAACTTGCTGCACCAGGGTATTTTACACTCGGACAACCTGTCTCATTTCCCATGTGAGATATCATGCATCTGCGTCTTCTGGTCTCTCACTATTTCTATAATAGAAACATATCAGGACTAATTACATCCGAGGATAACCTGTGAGCTTTTCTAGGACTTAATACATATGAGGACAACCTACAAGACTGATTACGTCTGATCAACCTACGATCTTTGCCAGGATTTTACTCTCAGACAAATAGTTTCTCCATCTATGCTAGAACTCACCACTCCCTCTTTTGAGAGGTCTCAATCTGGATCACACCAAGTATTTCTCTCAAGTACTCGAACTCTACTCTGGCTATTTATAGCATAAAATCACACCAGAACTGATTAAGCCCGAGGATAACCTACGCTCTTCTCTTGGACTAATTACATCTAAGGACAACCTATAGGACTGATTACATCTAAGCAACCTATGATCTTCGCTAGGAATTTTACACTTGGATAACCTGTGTCTCCAGCTATGCTATAATTTATCACTCCCTCTTTCAATGGGCCTTTATATGGATCACATAATAGAACTTCATTGCTCCTCTCTACATCATACAAAAAATGCAAGTCAAATCAATCAAATCAGATAGTATATTTCAAAAAACATACTACATCACAACTAGCTGAGCAAGTGGCAATATATTTCTGCCTTGGTTGTACTCAACGCCATGCATGACTGCATCCTGCCAAACCAATAGATCATACTAGATCTCAAACTGAAGAAGTAACCCAAGGTTCTCTTCCTCTAAGTGGTGCTTCCTTCCCAATCCAAATTAACATAATCGTGCAAGTTGGTCTTCTCATTTGTATCATACTTGAGCCCATACTCAACTATACTTTTAAGGTACCTCAATACATGTTTTGCAGCAATCAGCTGAACATATCTTAGATCCATTAGGAATGGGCTCAAGGTGCTCACAACAAAGCATATGTCTGGTATCGTATTCATCAGATACATCAATGATCCAATCATATGATGATATATTATGGCATCAACCGACTCTAGTGAAGCATCACACAATAGATTCAAGTTCGATGCCATAGGTGTGGCTTTCTCCCTGCGGTCCAATATTTTGAATTTCTTTAGAATCTCCACTACATACTTTCCTTGAATAAGGAAAATCTCATCCGCATTCTGCCACACCTCCATGCCTAAGAAGTAGTGCATCATCCCTAGGTATTTCATTTCAAACTCGGTGGCAAGTCTCCTCCTTCCATCTTCAATGAGTTTTTCCTCTCCCATTCAGAACATGACATTAACATATAGCTGGAGCATCACTGGTCTTCCGCATTCAACCTTGAATTAAAGGTTGGAATCCACTTTACTCTCAGAAAATCCTAGCTCCATCAGTAAGTTGTCCATCCTGTTGTACCATGTTGAACTTGAGGATCTTCTGCAATCACTCCCTTTGAAGCAAATTATCATCCTCCCTCTACATTTTGTACTCTATGTATCGAAACATTTTGTACTGGAGTGACATGTAGCTTCCTCTACTATTGATATTCTATGTATCCATATAAGGTCATTGGATACCAAGATCCTCTATCTTGAACTTTGTTGAAAAGTTCCTCTTGCACCCATCTATGAGCTTGTCGTTCTTTATAAGTTTTCACCTTCAACCTTGTAGCAAAGGTTAAGATCTTCATCACTCTATTTGATCTTCAAGCTCCTAATGTAACTGTATCTGCTATCCCATGAGTTCCTTCTGAGCTCGTACAAGGACTTCTTTAATTTGCATGCATGAGTCTTCCTTTCATGTGTCTCGACTCCCAGTGGCTGCTCTACGTACACTTCCTCCTCGACTACACCATTCAAGAATGTTATCTTGAGATCCAGATGATGTATCTCCCATCTCATGTCTGTATGTATGGAGCTAATAGAAGTGTACCTCACAACTAGTGCAAATGTATCCTCATATTCTACCCCTTCTTTCTATGAGAATCCTCATGCTATGAATCTTTCCTTGTATCCCATGATGCTTCCATTTGTTGCATGCTAGATCTTGTAGATCCATATAAGACACTACAAACTTCCCTTAAGTTCTCGAAACCACATCCTATACATCATTTCCCATGATCAACTGGTACTACTTTGGTCATAGTCTTGTTTCCTTTCTCATTGGCTACTTCTTCATAGCTAGAAGGATCTGCATCTGTTGGTAATAACTCCCGATTGATTAACTATTCCAATGCAAAAGCCTATACTTATATAAATCTCATGGCGGTTGGGTTTCACCTTCCGCTCAGCCTGTTTGGCTTCCTATCTATTCATATTCCTATTTATTATTTATTTACAATAATCCTGACGGA
>LPNX010083673.1:130386-169343 GCA_001517045.1 Pseudotsuga menziesii
GAAATCTTCCGTGATGGTCCTAGTTGATCAGCTGGTGGAGCTTCATCATTGATTGAGAGTCTTTCAATTCTCTCAATCACATCATCCAGTTGAACCTCTTGTTCAAGTGAAGTAGCAGGAACTTCTTCATGCGGGGGAGTTGGTGCTTCATATGGAAATTCCAAAGGTTGATCCAGAATAGGAATCCCCCCTTCAAGGTTTGGAATTTCATATTCATTTTCATAATAGTTCTTTGGATGAGGATAATTTTCCAGATGATCAAGTTGTCTCTCAATGGACTGGTCATTTTTATTAGCTTCAAGAAAAATGACATCTCTGGAAATAACAAATTTCTTGTTTACCTCATCATACAAACAGTATGCCTTGGAGTATTCTTCGTACCCCAGGAAAATGCACTTTCTGCTTCGAGCACCAAGCTTGTTTCTTTGCTCCTTCAGAATCAAGGCATAACAGGTGGAACCAAAAACTCTGAGATGCCTGACTGAAGGGAGATGACCAAACCACATTTCATGTGGAGTCTTCTTATCAAGTGCATTTGATGGACTTCTATTTCTCAAATATGCTGCACATTTTACTGCATCACCCCAAAACATTAGTTTTACATTTTTGAAAAACATCATTGAGCGAACCATATTCATTATGGTTCTATTCATTCTCTCTGCTACACCGTTTTGTTGAGGATTGTAGGGAACGGTAGTCTGATGTGCAATTCCATGTTGGCGAAGATAAGCTTCAAAATCATTTGAGGTGTATTCTTTTCCATTATCAGTACGAAGTGTACCAATTTTTTATTGTGGTTTTTCAATCAATGCATGAAAGTCTTTGAATGTTTGAAATGCTTCTGATTTTGTCTTTAAAAAGTATGTCCAGCACATTCTTGAGTAGTCATCAACAAATGTCATAAAATACTTGTTCCCATTTGCTGAAGGAGTTGGCATTGGGCCACACAAATCAGAATGTACTAACTCTAATTTCCTACTTGCTCTGAAATTAGATTCATGGAATGGCAGCTTATTATGTTTCCCTAAAAAACATGCATCACATTTATTCTTCTCTTTAGGAATGGTGGGCAAGCCAAATACACCATTCTTTCTCAACAAATGAAGACTGTTATAATTTAGATGACCAAATCTTGCATGCCACAATGAGCTAGATGACATATTACCTTCTCCATGCTGAGAGAGGTAGGCATAGTTCTGAAATATTGTGGATGAACCCTTGAGCTTCAGCAGCTTCCCATCTTTATATCTAGTCATGATGACTTGGTTGTCAGAGGACTTTCTTATTTCAACAATTCCATCAAACATGTGGATGGAATGGCCTTGCTATCGAATCTCCACCAAGGACAGCAGGCTCCTCTGCAACTCTGGAAGATAGAGAACGTTCTTCAACAAGAAATCAGGGAATCCAGGCATCTTTAGTCGAATGGTGCCCATTCCCTTTGGTTTAATACTTAACTTATCTGCAAAGTACACTATGCCATCTATTGATTCATTCAGTTCTTCAAAACAGTCTTTTCTAAATGTCATGTGTGTTGTTGCACCAGTATCAAGCAGCCAACAATATTTGTAAGATGAAAGAGAAGTCATTTCATTAAATCCAAGATTACAATGTGCAACAATACAAGAATCAGAAGTTTTACTAGCATCTTGGTCATCTTTCTTCTGGTTGTGCTTGTCTTTGATGGAATCCCATGAAGCCCAACACTGATCTGATGTGTGCCCAGTCTTTCCACAACGCTTGCACTTTGATCTTTTGCTTCTGCCCCCTCTGCCTCTGAAATTTCTTCTTCTTCTGCCTCTCTCTTTGCCACAATCTCCCTTGGAAGGGTCTTTGGATTGGTCTTTGCCGGCAAGGGCAGCACCAATACTAGATGCCAAAGAGTGCATCTTTACAACTGTTAGTGTAATTTACAATAATAAACTTGATATGACAAAGAGAAAAACAATAACCTTGCAGGTCTACAGTCTCTGCCAAGGTGATTTACAATCTCAACTTTAGGTTTTAAAGAGATACAATAATAGTATCGCAGCAATTTCAGGGAGAAGAAATTCAGTACAAGGTCTTCCAAAAGGCAGCAATGCAAATGGTGAAACCAGCAAAAAGGATAACAACTTTCAATATATACTCAGCTCCAAAACTGTAGCATATATTATTGGAATATAAATCCACACCTCACGCAGCATATATTATTTCAATATACTCAGCTCCACAACTCAGTGATATCAATCACCAGAGGAATTAGGGCACAAATTAGGGTTTTTGTGCACTTCCAATGGTCACAGGCAATACATAAAAATATTATGCAGCTCTTCAATGCAGCATGTAAACTCAATATATACCTCAAATTATAAAGCTGGTCTCACTTGCTTACAACGCTCCCACATAAAACTAGGTCAAACTATATAGTAGCTGTGTGATATTCACACAATATTCACATAAAAACTCAGCACATGGGCTCGCAGGCTCATGCAGCCTTCAGTTCATTCCTCACAGTCCACGCAGTCTCTTCACGTTGTCTCTTCAGCGCATTCCCACACAGTCTCTTCAGTTCAATTTTCAGCAAGTATTATATATCAGTGCATATATGCACACCATATCAATGCAGTCTTACAAACGCTGTCTTCAACGCAGTTCCTGCAAATCTTTGCAGGTGGAGGCAACCACTTCAAGCCCTTTATCTTCAATATACTCCAATACCCATAAGCGCTGCAGTCTTAAAAAAAGGATTCCACAGCCTTCAAAAATCAAACTTTATTCCAACGCAAGCTTAATGCTTCACATAAGATTAGGGTTTACTTCAAAAAAATTAGGGTTCACTTCAATATTCACTCAGCATATATATATGATCAACGCATATTATCTCTCCAGTGCAGTTCACAAAATATGAGAGAATGGGTTGCAGTTCACAGCGTCTTGCGGGGAACTGAACTTGCTGTGGCGTTCTGCAACACAGAGGTCACATATAATGCACCCTCAGCCAAGGGCAGACTGATAGGTATTATGCAGTTTACAAATCGCAGTCTTCAAGTCTTCAAGTCTTCAAGTCGTCGTAGTATTCTCACAAACGCAGCATTATTCTTCAAATGCAATATGGTGTGTGGCAATTATTCTCAACTTAACTCTTCAACGCAGCATTAGGCAGTCTATCTTCAACACGCAGCTATCTTCAATCTTCAACGCAGGTAGGCAGCACGCAGTATTTCACAGTAAATGGGTCGCAGTCTTTCACAGCTCCTTAACGCAGCATACAGCTCACAGCTCGCAGCATAAATTAGGGTTTACCGGTGTTTCTCCAGCACAATCTCTCCACGCAGCTCTTCAATCTCCACGCTGGTCTTCAAAGGAGTGCGCAATGGTGAGATGCAGTCTCAAATACACATAGTCTTTAGATTATAAACTATTGTAGTATATTACAACTTTCTACGCATGCTCCAACGCAAGTATATTACAACTCTCCATGCTGGTCTTCACACCAAGATACACCAATTCGCTGGTCTTTATGCAGAAAAAATTAGACTTCAGCATACATTATATTACATAAAAGCATACATTATCAGACTTCAGCGCAGTCTCAAACTCCAGCACAACGCAGACTGGAGAAAATCAATGGAGAAAATTTCAAAACAATCACAGGTCGCAGCCTTCAAGCAAGGCTGCAGTCTCCACGTAGGTAGCCTTCAAAAAAATGATAGAATGACAAAAAATACGCTGTCACTAAGATGGATAGTCTCAGCAATCTTCAAGCTATGCAGAAAAATACAAAACGCGTCCGGATTAGGGTTAGGTATTGCATGCACGCAGAGAATAAACTCAGGCAGATGGAGTAACGCATACATTGCATACGACTCCACTGGCAGACTGATGGAGCAGTCTGGCAATGGACTGGCAAGCAGAATGCCAGTAAAGGGCAGAAATGCAGCAGGAGTTATGCCAGACAGCCCTGCTCTGATACCACTTGTTGGTAATATTTCCCGATTGATTAACTATTCCAATGGAAAAGCCTATACTTATACAAATCTCATGGCGGTTGGGTTTCACCTTCCGCTCAGCCTGTTTGGCTTCCTATCTATTCATATTCCTATTTATTATTTATTTACAATAATCCTGATGGATTATTCTAACAGCATCAATGATGTCACTCAATAGTGCCACATAACTCGAGTGTGTCTGAGGCCTCTTGCTTTCTTTAGAAGTTATGTCATATTTTTATTTATCTTGGATGATCTCTTGTGCCCAAGATGGTATTCACTTCTCGAGGTGGATCTACCATTCACTTTATATTCTTCTGAATCTCTTTCTTTCGACACGATGTCTCTGACCCAAAGAGATCCGAGTTTTTCTTCTGAACTGTCGTTACTTGTTCTTCAGAATGATCTACAAGTCAAGTTCAGTTGCATGATTAGAAACATTTCATTATTTCCAAAACATATTAATATAATTCATCAAGATATATGTCACAGAGTCATGCAACTATATTATCCAATGCTACAACATTCATCCATATCCCGTACGGATACGGTAACTTCTAGATTCCTTCTACCCCAATGTTATTAAGAGTGTGTACTACTCTTAATATGCCAGCAAAGAGGTTTCAATCTAGATAAGTATTAATGGAATGTTGTACAACATCATTGAATTATTACCCATCATGTGCAATCCAGTAGTATAAATGCAAACACACAAACATGCATAATACATCAACTAAATATAAACAAGTGAAAAATCAAACAATATCATGAAATTACAATTGAACACTTATCTTTGTTTGTTTGCTAGGTAGACTCCTTCTTGATTCTTATGTCCTTGCAAGAATAATTGGAGTCTTCTACTTCACCATCTTCTTCTTTCACAACTTCATCCTTTCTTATCCAAATGATGAGATCGATAAGAGGTTATTCATGAGTTGAATCCTTATGGATTAAAGTACATATTCCTCATCACTTGAGGAATATTCTCTTTCTTCTTTGAATCCTGAGAGCTTGATCTTCAATTTCTCCCATCTTTTATTATCTTGTTATGAGCCGAGCTTCATCTTGTGTGCACTCTTCCCAGAGTCCGTTGAAGGTAATCAACTTCCTTCTGGCACAAATTCCTTGAATGAATGAATCCCATGATCTTGGGAGGTCATTAAAGGTGGTCATAACAATATCTTCTTTTCTTCGATTTCTTCAAGTTGTTCCTTGAATTGAGAAACCCTTGTGAAGTAGGATTGCATGGTCTCTATGTTCTGTATATTCACATTCTTCAACTGGTTCCTCAATGTCATTTTGCGATTGATGTTCTTTCTTTCAAACAAATTTTTCACAACATCAAACACTTCCTTTGGTGTCTTCAAGGATGGCACGTGAGGGATGATATTATCCTTAATAGAATATGCAATGATTCTCTTGGCTCTAGCCTTAGGAACATCTCCCTTATCTCTTAGAACTTACTTACTGATGTACTGATCCAAGTCATTTTATTCAAGGATTAGGGAAGTCCTATACTTCCATGCTCGAAAGTTGTCAGCTTTACCAATCTTATCATCAAGTTGGGTGTGATGATTCATTTTGAAATGAGAACCTCAAATGGAAATAACAAGGATTTAGATCTTACCGATTTCAGGTGTCAGACTTGGTTCTGGAGCTGACTGATCTAGGATTTACCACTGCATCCAAATACCAACAAGGGCGAGTCATCACCAATAATAACTTCCTATCCATTATGTTTATATTGATAGATAGAGAGTAAGTGCTAGTATTTTTTCATAGGCCTAGTGGCTGTAAATTTGACAACCCATTCATATACAGAGGTAGAGAACCAATATGCACTATGAGGGTCCATTATGATGCCCTAGAAAAAAGGAAAAATCAACAAACAACCCCTTAAATTTGTAGAAAATACCAAAAGCCTCCTCAAGATAGTAGCATGTTGGTGAGAAGTAGTAAACACCCTAGGAATCTATTTGTTGTTCAAAAGGAGTATTGAAACCTTAGTTTTTGACTTGAAACTATACTAAAACAACATTGGCAAACTTTCTTAACTTCAAAAATGTTGGATAAAGAAAGAAGACTCCACACTAACTATGATACCATGTTGAGATAATAAGAATATATTAGATATATTGTGATCGCTTCAATAATCCCTAGTAATCCAATCATCAAACCAACAAATTTATAACAACCCTTAATATATATCATAAGAAATATGTCCACATACCATATCTTCATATTACAACAATAAACCACATAAATAGCTTGAAATACCATAAGCATAGCACATTGTTTAGATATTCCCTTAGGCAAAGAATGAATGAAATCAATTGAATGAGATGATATAAAAGAGAATTTTATCTTTGTATTTAAACACATACTTTATGGTTATGGTCCATTTCCAAAGAGGGCGATTATGTTGTGCCTTGTTGAATACTTAAAGTACAATAAATGGTATAGGTACCCATATGTAGGCTTCATAAAGCTATAATCAATACCAAGGTTCGGAAGATAGCCTGAAGTGAAGAGTAACTACATGATCGAAAAAACCCATACAACTATTCAGAGCTTTCCCAACACAAGACAATATAAATACTTAGAGATAATTATTAATACTCTATTTCCCAAAACCAATGAAAGACAAAAATCCATACACCTAATTGAGCTCATAAGGAAAAGAAACTTGATCCAATACCCATAGTTATTTCATTCTCTTTCTCTATGTTCATCAAGCTATCTCTTGGGCTCTAGAATTGTCATCTTTATTACATCTTTCCTCTCAACTATAAAAACTTTTTGCTAACCTTTTTGCTACCTTCATATTCATCTTGAGTCTCTTACTGTTCATAATGATACATTTTACGCAAGGTACTCATGATATAAGTTTATGCTACGGTTGCTACTCCAGTCATGTTGCGACACATGTATCCTCTTTTTGTGGAGCTACTACTTCAGTTATATAAAGATGTTGCTACTCAAGTTATGTCATCAAGATGCTAGTTTTGACATATTATGAGTGCTACGACTCCTATTTTTGTGGATTTGAAGAACTAACTATTCCCTTTTGCCGTGAATTCCATTGAATATGGTAACATTGGTAATTTTGAGTACATGATCGATCGTTGTGGATCTTTCCATGTCATGAGAAAATATGAGTCGTCTTTTGTATTTTATGAAGAAAGTTGAAAACTATTATGAGATGCTTTCCATGAAAATGTCTAAATATGGACAAGGATGTAATTGAAGGAGGGGATTTGATGTATTGGTGTATCTATTTTTATATGGTTTTCAGTAACCTACTCTTTTGTTAGCTTCTACTTAGAACAACTTGAGAATCAATAAAATTCTCAAGCTTGTTCTTAGCATTTTCCTAAAAAGATATTTGATTATGAATTTTAATAAAAAAAAAGTCTCTTCTTGGAAGAGGAAGATGATGCTATGCCATATAATTTTATATTGAAGTGATTATGAAGTTCATTTTTTAATCTGAAGAGTTCATCAAGTTAATCCTTTAGTTCATGAAATCATTTTACAACATTCTATTCTAGGGAGGTAGGGCTCACTCCTTTGAGTAGGTGTTGATTCTTTTAATTTAGGTATATTTATAATAGTTGGTGTGTTTGATAATTTAGAGTTGTGGTATGTTTAGTTCATTGACTTACCATCCTCGTATTTCTGTTGATTTAACATTTGGAATTGTTTTCATTTCTATAATTCAACAAGGTACATAGCTTCTTATTAATTCTTCAATGTGAAAGATAACTAAGCTTTGATCCTTGTTGATTTGTTTCATTTCTTACTACTATTCATATTAAGAAAACCAATGATAGAAAAGAAATTGTATCCCACATATATATTACATGATAACTTGCAAGAAGTCTTGAAATATACATTGATAATATAATGATCCTATTGTTTAATTACTTTTAAAAGGGTAATTAAAAGCTACATCAACATCATTGTCGTGGATTTATTAGATGTGAAAGAGTAATTCTATATTGATTTTAGTTGGCACATAGTATGGTCTTTTTAGATATTACTTGTAGACTGAATTGTTTGAATTCCCATACATAGTGTTTGCATTTAAAATTAATAGTATATAGGATGCTCGACTAGAAACGAAGATCCAAGACCTTGATTTTGTGGTGCAGTAAAAATTACCCAAACTAATAATCACATTGCAGGAAAAACTAATGAAGGGGAGAGATCAAAGGATTCTCATTCTGGTTTTGGACACTAGAAGATACCTATTGTTGGTTCAACTAAGAATCTTATTGCTACTGATACAAGTTTCATGGAAGAAGTTATTCCCGAATAGGTCACTGTTGAAACACGTGTTCAAGTTGCACTAGATGATATTACAATCTAATAAGAAGCTTCCTATACAACACCTGTAGTGATCCCATAACAAGATTCTATTTTTACTACTGTAATAATAGCTTCAATAGATCTTGAGTCTACAACTTAGACAATAACGCAATCCACCCTCAGAGTTAGCACACACAAATGAACTAATCAGTGGGAAACTTGACCCTGGATTTCAAAGGAATCTAGTGAGGAGCCATAATTTTTGTGGGAGTCCATTTCCTCAAAAGAATATGTGGCACAAGGGGGCACATCCTTCATAAATCATTTAGATAATATAGAATGTACATAAATAACACTAGTTATAATGAAGAGGCAATTGCCTTTAAATTCCAAATCGGAGATGAGATAAGGCAGTCACAGATGAAAAACATTCCTCCCTCAACCTTGCCAAATTTCCATGGCTTATCAAGGGAATATCCATACACCTTTATTTTTTAATTTGATTTTGTTTGTAGAAGTTATGATTAAAATACTGATGCTCATAATATGGATCTATTTCCTGCCACTTTAAAAATTGCACACTTCATTGGTTCATGGGATTTTGTGGAAATAACATTCTTACTTGGGAGGAAATGAAGAAATCATTTTTGAAAAGAATCGGGACTACTACAAGTCTCTATATATTCACAAAGTGATATTGAATATGACCCAAAAAAAGGATGAGAGTTTAGAGGATTATGTGGAGATTTTCCACTACAATCTTCAAAGATCCAAGCAAAGCAAATTAGATAAAAATACTCTGAGGACCATCTTAATTAGGGGTATAAAAGAGAAATGGTTGGACCACTTAAAGTTAATGGGGGGAGGAGACAATCCTCGACTTGAGTATGATTTCATCTATGAACCATGTTGTAGATATTCCAAGGAAACTTCAAAAACTAGGAGAAATTCTAGAGATATTACTGCTAGAATTACAAAGTCTACTACAGGAGGAGTTACATGTGCTGAAATTATTAACCTGACTGAGAATTTCAAAACTGATATTCTTTTTAATTTAATCTCACTATTTAATTCAATGCAGGTGAAGAAGAAGCAAGAGAAATTAGAGCTATCATTTTCCATATTTTTCTCCAGGTGTAGAAAGAAACACCTTTGGAAGGAACACCCACCAGATATTGGGAGATTTACAACATTTGTGACCAAAACTATTCTACCAGTAGTTTCCTTTATTTGCTTGGGATTAAAGTAGTATATCATGGAATTAATGAAGAGATATAATTGATTTACTTCATTACTCAAAATTACCATGTCCAATATGACAACCAGGTATGGTCTAAGATCCTTCACAATTTTTTATTTCTTATTATACTAATCAATAGATGCAATATCCTTCCCAGCAAATATAATTTCCTCAATTTTGGTGCCCTCCTATGTCTTTTCCACCCCAACTATACAAAATATATCAATGGCATAAACGTTGGCGACCTCCTTATGAAAATAAACAACTAGCCCCACAACAACCATAGTTGCCTCAACGACAACAATTACACAATTTGCAAATAGTCCTCCTCCACAACTGCACATTCAAGCACAAGCCACACCTAAGCACAACAATAACGTAAATCAACATGCTTACATTGTTGAGATGCGTAGGTATCCTACATACTCAATTTCATCTGTGGAATTTCATGATATACAACTTCTATCAAAGAGTTAATAAGAGAACTTCCCCAATAATCATAGAACAATATTGGTGAAGAAATTCCAAAACGTGTTACATATAATTCTAAGAATCAATCTCTAGATCATTCTCTAACCAAACCTCACTACACTTTTTTGAAAAGATGAGACCAAGCGCATACATCTAGAATTACTCAACTTCCTCCTTTCCCAAAGCAACTGACTATATTATGACCACTCATACAACTTGAGTTTGATTTATTAGGTGAACTAAGGAATGCATGTGTAAAAATCCCACTCTTTAAAAAAACCAAATATGTCTCAATATATGCTAAAACAATCAAAGTATTGTGCATCAAGAGACCTTGTAGGAAGTGGAAATACCCCTCAATTATTCATGGGATCGATTAGTTAATAGATTTAATGCTTGGAATTTTTTCACTACTAAGTATATCAATCTTGATAGTCCAATAGTTGATGTTTCAATCAACAATGTCTGAATCCCAAACACAATGGTCAACCTTGTAGATACTATTAATGTTATGTCAAAAGAAACTATGTATAAGATCGAATTGACTAATCTAAGAAATACTAATATAGTTCTTTAGTTAGCAAACCGTTCCACATTAAAACCTCAATGTATCCATGAATACATAGTCATTGTTGTACATTCCTAGGATTACCCTATTGATTTCACGGTGTTGCAGCTAAAATATAATTTGGGAAGATATCCCCTAATACTAGGAAGGCCATGGTTGGCCATTGCTGATGCCTATATCATATGCATCTCAAGAACCATGTGAATGTCTCATGGCAATTCCACTAAGAAACCTACTCTATAAGGCTCCTTCCAAACCAAGAACATAAAATGAAAGTCTTAGTCGATTGATGATGCATGGAGTGACAATGAGATTGTTCAAGAGATAATTACACTTGAAAAAGTGCATTGTTTTAAGGATGAAAAAGAGGATGACATGATTATGTCCTTTCTTAACAATCCCCATTTGTTCTTTCAACCAATTTTCCAATTATTTGATGCTTACAGTTAAAAATAGAAGTACTTCATTTGATATATCCTTGAATCCCCTGCATACGCTCCCCTATAGTGTTAAATTTTCATATGCTAAGCTAGAACATTAGTATTTCAATTCATTTTTCATAGCAAAAGCATATAAACAGGATCACTGAAAGAAACAACATCACAAGAACAACACAGATTTATCCTGGGAAAACCCTGAAGGGAAAAACCTAGCAAAAGCTTCCTCAATATAGATGCCCCAAAAAGGTAAAAGATAAAACCAGTAAGGAGATCAAAGCCTGATCCTCCTCCTTCTCCTGCTACTCTTCTCTTCTCCACTAATGCGCTACACAAGTGAGAGTGTGTGCTCCAAATGAGGAGCGCTACACCTCTAATTATATTCATCCGTTCACTTCAATTAACTCATCCAACATGTAGGCTCGAGTTACACATGTAGGCTCAAGTAACCACACTGAGGTGCTAATGACCCACCTTTACAATTAGAGGGTACTACCTCATGACTCTTATTAGTTCTTCTGATTAGAAGCATCGGGGTACAAGATAATACAAGTGGTTCTCCCGATAGGACCCTCGGGGACCACAAAAGATACATATAGAATATTCTTCGAAGTTACAATATTTCAACACTCCCCCTTAACGAGAAGGGTATTCTACAACAACATCAACAAAAACAATAACATGAGAGAGAGAGAGAGGACATCATCAATATCATCAGGGTAACACATCTATAAATCATTGGAAGCTTTTCAACATCATGTAGTCTTCATCTTCAATCTTCAGTCTTCAGCAACATCAACACTTTGACAGCTTCGATCAGCAACATCTTTGACTGCTTAGATCAACAACATCTTTGACCCTTCAATCAGCAGCAACATCTTTCACACTTTTTGATCAGCAGCAACATCTTTAGCACTTTGACCTTTCGATTGGCAACATCATCATAATCATACTCTGATCTTTCGAACAACAACATCATCATCATCATACTCTGATCTTTTGATCAGTAACATCGTCATCATCATACTCTGATCTTTCAAACAGCAACATCATCATCATCATACTCTGATCTTTCAAACAGCAACATCATCATCATCATACTCTGATCTTTCGATCAATATGTCATCATCATCAGCAACAACCTGAAATCCACAACACCAAGACGAAAGTCTTTGGATCTCTTTTGGACCTAGGTCCAGGGATGATACAATCTTACCACTTTCACGGGGACTGAAATATCCGGATGCGTTTTGAACTGAGGTTTAGGGATGATGCAATCCCACCACATTCACGGGGGCCGAGACCTTCGGATACATTTTGAACCGAGGTTCAGGGATGATGCAATCCACCACTTTCACGGGGGTTGAGACCTCCGGATACATTTTGAACCGAAGTTTAGGGATGATGCAATCCACCACTTTCACGGGGGTCAAGACCTCCGGATACATTTTGAACTGAAGTTCAGGGATGATGCAATCCCACCACATTCATGAGGGCTGAGACCTCCGAATACATTTTGAATCGAAGTTTAGGGATGATGCAATCCCACCACATTCACGGGGGCCGAGACCTCTAGATACATTTTGAACCGAATTTTAGGGATGATGCAATCCCACCACATTCACGGGGGCCGAGACCTCCAGATACATTTTGAACCGAATTTTAGGGATGATGCAATCCCACCACATTCACAGGGGCCGAGACCTCCCGATACATTTTGAATCGAAGTTCAGGGATGATGCAATCCCACCACATTCATGGGGGTTGAGACCTCCGGATACATTTTGAACCAAAGTTCAGGGATGATGCAATCCCACCACATTCTGAAGGACCGAAGTCACCGGATCTATTCTGGACAGATGTCCCAGGATGATACAATCCCTCTTCATTATCAAGGACCGAGGTCACTGGATCACTTTAGGGCAGGTGCCTAGGGATGATACAATCCCACTGCAACATCACTACTCCCCCTTTCGAGGAAGGTCCTTCCGAACCACACCAAGATTTTCTCGAAAGTGTTTGAACTTTACTCGAGACAGAGGCTTCGTCAGCACATCAGCAACTTGTGCATCAGTATTCACATACTGGAGCTTTATGGATCCCTTCTGCATCATATCTTGAATGTAGAAATACCTAATTTCTATGTGCTTCGACCTATAGTGGAATACTGGGTTTTCTATCATCTTTATACAACTTTGATTATCACATAGAATCATAATAGTGTCCAACTCTAGGTTGAATAAACCTGACATCAGCTTCCGTAGCCATATGGCTTCACAACTAGCAGAGCAAGCTGCTATATATTCTGCTTCGGATGTGCTTAGAGCAACACTAGATTTCTTTTTGCTAAACCATGAAATCATAGCGGATCCCAGACCATAAAATCCACTTTATGTGCTTTCACTTCCAGCCCAATCTGCATCTGTATAGCCATACAATCTATACTCATGGCTACCATCATAGTATAGACCAAAGTCTATTGTCCCTTTCAGAGATCTCATCACATTTTTTGCAGCTACTAGGTGAACTCGTCTTGGTTGAACATGATATTGACTCAAGGTGTTCACAGCAAAACAAATGTCTGGTCTGGTATTTGTTAAGTACATCAATGACCAAATGATCTGTCTGTATTGAGTCACATCCACTAACTCTGATGAGTCATTAGCTAACAGCTTCAGGTTGGAGTCCATGGGTGTGGCCATGGCTTTGCATTCCAACATATTGAATCTTTTCAATATCTCTACTGTATACTTTCCCTAGTTGAGAAAGATTCCTTCTGTACTTTTCCATTCTTCTAGACCTAGGAAATAATACATCAATCCAAGGTCTTTCATCTCAAATTATTTTTCTAGTTTCTTCTTGCTTTCCATAATCTATTTCTCATTCCAAGAATAAGTCATCCACATATAGTAGCAGGATGACAGGTTCATCTTCTACAATATTGAGATAAAGGTTAGGATCAGGTTTACTCTTGGTGAAACCCATGCTTGACAGGAAACTGTTTATCCTTTCATACCAAGCTCGAGGAGCTTGTTTTAGGCCATACAAGGCCTTCTTCAACTTGCATACGTGAGTACTTCAAATCCTTGTGGCTGTTCTATGTATACTTCTTCTTCGATCACACCATTCAGAAAGGCTATTTTCACATCCATCTGGTGTAAGTCCCACTTCATTATGGATGCAAGTGCCATGATAGCTCTAATCGAAGTATACCGTGCTACTGTGGCAAATGTCTCTTCATAATCAATTCCCTCTTTCTGAGAGAAACCTTTGGCCACAAATCTTGCTTTATACTTCTCGATACTTCCGTCAGCTGCATGCTTTATTTTGTATATCCATTTGGAGGATACTATACTCTTTCCTTCTGGTTTGGGAACTATATCCCATACATCATTCTTCATTATTGACTGGTATTCTTCAATCATTGCTTCTTTCCATTCTTTCTTCTGTACTGATTCTTCGTAGTTTGTAGGTTCTTGATCTATAAGATCACACATCAAGGCTACATAGTTGGAAAAGGTCTTAGGTTTCCTCCTTTCCCTTGTGGAGCCTTTAGGAGCTCCATATCTTTCTACCTCTCATATAATTTCTCTTGTCCAAGCATGCTTTCTCTTTCTTGATATCTCCATCATAGGGGGTTCTTGTGGTTCTGCCATGTCATGTTCTTTAGGAACTTCTTCTTCAGGGAGATATGTGGTTTCCTCCTTTCTGGGAGGAATCTCTTCTTCATACACTTCTTCATGTTGGCACTTCCTGGATCTCTTGAGGGCTGCCTCTTCATCAAATCTCACATCTCAACTGATTTCCATGCGATGGAATCCAGGAATGTAAATTCTAAATGCTTTGAATACTTCACAATATCCAACAAATATCCCCTTCTTTCCAGAAGGATCTAACTTGGTTATTTTCTCTTTTGGTATATGAATATATACTGGACAACCAAATATTTTGAGGTGACTTACCTCAGGCTTCTGAGACTTCTTCTTTGACATACTTATCAAGATCATTCTCTTGGAGAATGAGACCAATCCTATATTTCCGTGCTCGAAAATTCTCTATGCCTTTTAGCTTATCCTCAAGCTTAGTGCTTGGGGCCATCTTGTCAGAAAGTCACAAAAAAAATTGAAATTTTTCGGAATGAGAAACTGACCTTACTAGGAGATGCGCTTGAATGAGGTGAGTTGACTGGTGTGCTTGGATTCTAGAGATTTCAATTCTTCACCTTTCAAATCAGACTTGCAAGATTCAGCTTCTGCAGTTTTCTGGGATAGCTGTCAAACTAGGGTTTGACTTTTTCGGAGACTCACACATCCAAAAACTGTGATTCTAGGCTCAAAAGATGTGCTCTGTGAGGGCACAACTTTCCATGCAACCAGTTTCAAAAAAATTTCCGAAAACCCTAATTTCTTCCAGGGAGAGAGAGAGAGCTATTTCACCTTGTGAAAGCTATCCTGTTCAGGTTAGCTCTGATACTATGTTAAATTTTCATATGCTAAGCTAGAACATCAGTATTTCATTTCATTTTTCATAACAAAAGCATATAAACAGGATCACTGAAAGAAACAGCATCACAAGAACAACACAGATTTATCCTGGGAAAACCCTAAAGGGAAAAACCCAGCAAAAGCTTCCTCAATATAGATGCCCCAAAAAGGTAAAAGATAAAACCAGCAAGGAGATCAAAGCCTGATCCTCCTCCTTCTCCTACTACTCTTCTCTTCTCCACTAATGCGCTACACAAGTGAGAGTGTGTGCTCCAAATGAGGAGCACTACACCTCTATTTATATTCATCCGTTCACTTTAATTAACTCATCCAACATGTAGGCTTGAGTTAATCATGTAAGCTCGAGTTACACATGTAGGCTCAAGTAACCACACTGGGGTGCTAATGACCCATCTTTACAATTAGAGGGGACTACCTCATGACTCTTATTAGTTCTTCCAATTAGAAGCATCGGGATACAAAGTAATACAAGTGATTCTCCCGATAGGACCCTCAGGGACCACAAAAGATACATATAGAATATTCTTCGAAGTTACAATATTTCAACATATAGTATGACCAAAATTTCATGTAGAAATAAATTGATGGAAAACTTTGAACATCAATCCATAATTATCTCCATTACAAAAATAACAACTATTTCATCTATTACATGAGCAGAAAAAAGCGTTTGAATGGGAGTACAGATACATGAGGGGAATTCACCCTAATTTACACACCCACCAAATTTACATTCAAAAGGATGCTTGACCTATCCCATAGCTTGAACGCCACTTGAATCCGCTCTTAATAGATATGGTCAAAGAGAAGCTAGAAATTTCTCAATGTGAATTTTATCTACCCAATTTCTAATAGTTAGTGGGTCTCTCCTCTTGTGACAGTACCTAAGAAAAATGGCAGATGGAGGATTTGTATTTACGAAAGGGAGCTAAATAAGGCTACACAGAAATACAATTTTCCTATTGTGTTCATTGACCAAGTTCTTGACACATTAGCAAGGAAGGAGTTTTCTCTTTATTTAATCTATTCAATGGAAATAATCAGATCCAAATTCCTAGCAAAGATCAGGATAAAACTATTGGAATTCTTATCTATATTGGGGGGGGTGGGATCAATATAAATCACAAATTATACAAATTTTCACTTAACAAATTATATTTCAAAAACTTTGTTATGTCAAAACAACAAAGGACACAATTTCACAAAGAATCTGTAAAGTAAATTTATATATATCTAAATATAAAAATTGATTACATGGGTAGGAGACACAAATCTCCAAATTTGAGCACCAACTCACTCAGAGACCAGTTTGATTGGGACACAAATCACACATGCAAGAACAAACTTTCTAATTATAGGCACCAACCTACAAGGACTTCAATCTTTTGCGCAAGCACCAGCTTGCTAACTTCAGGCACTGACATGAATGGATATTAGTCCTTTTACACAAGCACCAAATTGTAGTGTTCAAGCACTAGCCTAAATGGAGACTACAATGTCCTCTTATTGTTCTTCAACACAAATTGAAAGAAAGATCCAAATCCTCTTTCTGTATTGTCCAACACCAACTGGAAGGAAGCTTTAACTTCCTATGCTTTCCCCTTCCCGCCTCCTTGAAATGAAGATGAGTTATAATAGAACTATGAATTTTGTGATCTGTGTCTTCTTTGATATATGATATGCATATTCTAATATCTGTGATTTGTGTCTTTTGATATCTATGTCTTATGCACTGTCAACAATTTTCAATCTATAACTTCAACTTAAACTATGTCTCCTAGAATCTACAATATCAACACCTCATAGATCTATGATTTGTGTCTTTTGATATTTGTGTCACTTTGCAACCTCTGTGATCTACGTCTTGTACTATATATTCACTTTGCACATCTCAGTGTAAGGTATCCCTATAATTTTTGCACTACCTACTTCTCTTCTTCATGCTTTTTCACATTTGGTTCTTTGTTGTATATACTTCTTCTATATCAATGAGTTATTGATAACCCTAAGAAATATGTTGTATTTACTATTCTTACTTGAACAATCTATTGGTTTTTTAAGCCATGTTGACAGTCATGAGAATTTATGAATTATTGATCATGTATTATTTGTGATTGTTTAAAGGTGATAGTGTCTATGAAACCAAACTAATTATTTAGGGGTGATGATGTTTATGAAAACAAAAGTAAAAGACATACAGATGTCTAATGGTGATTGCCACATTGCAAAAGGTTTGAATTGATATTTATTTGTGGTAATTAAAGCATACATAAAACCAAATACATGTGATCTATAATGCTGCAAATAATTTGAGCTCTTTTAACTTTCACTCCCCACTCCATACAATTTTTTAATCAAACATGACACAAATTAGAACACATTTTTTATATCAAACATGACACTGAAATATAAATTATTTTATTATTACCAAACATGACACAAATTATAACTCATTATAAACATGGTCATGCTTTCCACTCTGTGTCTTACAACTAGAGCAAATAGTAGAACTGTCATAGTACATGTGACTTTCAACCTTCTTGTCTCATTACTTATGGTGTCATTAGTTTCATTTTGTTTACCAATTTATTTTCAATCACATTTGAAATTTTATGTCACACCAAATTAACTTAATCTCCCCTTAAATTTTATGTCACACCAAAATTAATTTAATCTGCAAAAGTATAATCACCCATTCTTATAATTGGAGCTCAACAATTCCTCCACAATACAGTCCCTTTTTGCAAGTTAATTACATGCAAACAATACTCTCCCTATTGAGAGCTACACATTTTGACACTTGATCAACCATTGAATGTTATGACACTCTTGAACTATGCCCAAGCACCCTTGGAGGAGGCCTCAAATCCAACTCATTTTCTTACCAACATGTAACTCAACTCTAACGTCGGATTCATAATGTCTTTAACAACTAAAACATTATTTAAGTCTTATGGGAATCCCTGTAATGGATGGGTCATCACAATGCCATCAATGTTTGATTGAACCATATGGTTATTTGAAGGACACATCTGTACATTGCAGATGGGTATTGTGAACATGGGTACTTGCCCTTAACATAGCTAACCGGCCCAATGGTGTTGTTTTAGTTCAAGCCAACTATTCATAAATAGTTCTCAATAAAAAAATTGTTCTGCACTCTCAAAGGGCTATGCTATTTCACTGCGATGTGAAATCAAATCCTTTGCACATAAGGTTTCCAAAGCCTTTAATAAATATGTTGAAACCCTTGTGAGTGTATGCCATTGAAATATGTTGAAACCCTTGTTAGTGTATGTCATTGATTGGCATATTCCTGTCTAATAACTTTAATGCGGAAACAACATTCATAGGAGTCCCATAGCTCACTAAGTAAATAATCAATTGTAAATAGTTACAGGATGATTTACCCAACAACTTTTTTTTATCAAACATGACACAAATTAGAACTCATTTTTTTATCAAACATGACACAAATTAGAACTTATTTTTTATTATTATCAAATATGACACAAATTATAACTCATTATAAACATGGCCATGCATGCCATTGTGTGTCTTACAGCTAGAGCAAATAGTAAAACTGTCATAGTACATGCTACTTTTAACCTTCTTGTTTCATCAGTTTCATTTTATTTACCAATTTATTCTCAATCACATTTTAAATTTGATGTCACGCCAAATTAACTTAATCTCACCTTAAATTTTATGTCACACCAAAATTAATTTAATCTCCAAAAGTATCATCACCCATTCTCATAATTGGAGCTCAAAAATTGCTACACAATTAAATCCTTTTTGGTGAATTAACTACTTGCAAACAATTCTATCTTTGCTCTCTCTATTGAGAGCTACACATTTTGACACCTGATCAACCATTGAATGTCATGACACTCTTTAACTATGCCCAAGCACCCTTGGAGGAGGCCTCAAATCCAACTCATTTTCTTACCAACATGTAACTTAACTCTAACGTTGGATTCACAATGTCTTTAACAACTCAAACATTAATTAAGTGTTATGGGCATCTCTTGAATGGATGGGTCATCACAACGTCGTCCATGCTTGACTGAACCATATGGTTATTTGAAGAACACAGACGCACATTGCAAATGGGTATTGTGAACATGGATACTCATCCTTAACATAGGTACCATGCCCAACTATTCAATTCATAAATTGTTCTCAAGCAAATAATTGTGAAAGTCAAGGCTATGCTATTTCACTGCGATGTGAAATAAAATCATGCGCATGAAGGTTTCTAGAGCTTTTAATAAATATGTTGAAACCCTTGTTGGTATATGGTATATGTCATTGATTTACATATGCATGTCTAATAACTTTGATGCCACAACAACATTCTCAGGAGTCCCATAACTCACTAAGTAAATCATCAATTGTAAATAGCTGCAGGATGATTTACCCAAGAGCTTACCCACATGTAACTTCTCTTCTATTTCAAATTAGATTGTATTGTCCATTAGATTGCACTCTCAATTGGTAGTGGCCCTTCAATGATCTTCAAGATGATGCACTTTCCCATCAACATAAACTAGAAATGGATTATAAAGGAGTTGAATGTTTGCTTACTATCATTAAATCTGATTGTTGTGAATCTGAAGAATTGATTTCTTTAACTACACATGGAAATGATCAGATTTCTGCTGGTCAATTGACTATTGAAACCAATAAGGCTATCCCACAATTTTCAGATTTGCAGACTAAGGAAAGTGGTAGTAATCACGAGGAACAAAATTTTCAGGGACGATCTAATCTTTAGCTAGAACATCAGGAGGATCCTCCTTATCCTTATGAATGTGTTATTTCAAATTATGATGAGGAACAAGGTGATATTTTTCCAAATCTATTTCATGATCCTATTGCTAATACTTCTATACAAGAAGCTTCGTCTCTGTCGTTAAGATCTTATCTTGATGCTCCTATATTTGACAAATACAGTGATGAGGAAGAAGATTTTGAGGTTTATAAAGGGTTGTTGACTACTAGATTGTCATATAGTTCTAGTTTTCAGCAAAGGGATGATCAGAAATGTATGCATATTGTGGTTAATGATAGTTATGAAGAGTATGCTGCAATAGGGGACACTTCTTTTTGTGATAGATATATTAATTATCTGTTGGATGTTAATCATGGTGTAGATGTTTTTGACATTGTACCAAATGTGTTTGCTGACTTAGAGTGTCAAGAAGATCAGTTTGTTCCCTTTGAAAAACCAAAAGATAATGAAGATATTTTTATATCAGCATGTGATAGATTTGAATATGCAGCAGATAGTAAGGGCAGCCCTCAGGTTTTTTTATTTGCAAACAAAGGGAGAGTGCAGCAGATATGAAGAGGAAGATGATGAGTTGAAAAGCTTAGATTAGTAGTCCATCCTATATGACTCTCTGACAGAAGTTGAGCAGTCCACATTCAACATTGAGATCATTGAAAGCCATCAGCAAAAGCATCTTAGTCAGTTGGAGTAGCAGCAAAAAGAGGTATTTCCTGTTGGCTTTTATGACCCTATTGCAAACTATTTGGAATCTTTGAGCACTTTCATGTTCAATGTACATTCCTTTATTTCTGGGGTTAAGATCAAGATCAGGTTCAGTAAATCAGTTTCTTACATGGCTTCATTGGAAGCATGAGTTTACTTGATTAAGAAGCAGTACAATAAGTCCATCTTAACATACACCACACCATTGGCTCGAAAGTGAGGAGCATATATATCTCTCTCTATATATTTATGTGAGAGATTTGGTCCCTGTGTAAATAAAGAAGTGAAAAATATGCACTTAATATAAATAAATATAAATAAAGAAGCCTAGTGAATCTGTCCATGAGAATAATCTCTTTTATTCGATGTCTTTAAATATGTCCATGGGAAGCATGTATTTAAAACAAAGAGAATCACCGACTCTCGTTTTTTCAGTTTGATACTTACCCTTCATTAATTAATTCTCTTTTTCTTTTTTTACTTTATGCTTATTTTACAACGATCAAAATTAGAATTTTCTTTCACGTTCTTATTTTAGTTTGATACTTATTTTCCACTGATTTTTTCTTTTGAATTTAGGTTAATTTTACATTGGATTAAAATCAAAGATTTGAATTATCTTTCAAAACAACAACATGAAAGATTTATTCCTCTAAAAACAAAGAGAATGAAGATAAAAACAAACAGAATGAAGATATATTGTTTTAAATCTTTTATCAAGATATACTGTTTTAAAATTTGAATGAACTCAATTAATACTAATAATTTCAACATTTTGAAATGTTAAAAAGTAGAGAAGGAGGACGATTTGATCACAAGGGAGATAGTGAGTAGCAAAGCTAACAACAAGAATAATGAAATATTTGTGAATTTCACGTAGTAAGCATTGAGTATGGTGCTTAAGAGGGAGGATCCAGAGGTATCAAGCACCACCAAGTGGGTTAGGAGAAGAAGGTAGTGCAACATTCTGGGATGGCTTTAAAAGGAATGGAAGAAACACTTAAAAGTGAGGTGGATGCGAAGTGGTGTTGGGTCAAGACACAAAATGAATGTTGTGTATGTTAGAAATAGAGATAGACAAAGGAGGGCGATTAGTTTGCAAATTTTGTTCACCTACCTTGTGAGAAAGATGTTCACCTTTTCCAATATGCAGGAGCATTTTAGTCTTAGAGACTATCCCACATGGCATTTAAAACCTGAGTTCACCACTTGTTAAGTTTTTTTTTTATTCAAAATTTGACAGAACTTGAAGGTTGGTTCTACATTGAAACTTGGTAATGATGCCAATGCTTTACCAAAATGGAATCATTGTTTTCAACAATATGTGCATTGAAACCCCTATGCAATTATTGCAAAATGATATTGAAGTGGCTTGTAAAGTTCCTTTGCTAGAAATTCCCAATGAGAATGGATCCCAACACCATCAAAAGGAGGAACCACAACACATAAGAATATGCATGGAATAAAAATGAAAAAAACAAAACAATGTTAGGAAGTATATTTGACTACGATTGGTTGTGAAGAGAAAATTATGCCACACTATTAAATTACCCATGTATTCACAACTCATCAAATCACCTTACATGTTAGCTAAGTTGATAGACGGGAAGTCATTGCCACATCCAACAAGAGGCAAATTGCATTGGATACCAATCGGTCTAGTGCCTAAGTGATTCATTGCAATGGTTTCCATCACTTGATATTCTCCATTGACTTTATAAATTTATGTTACCAACGAAGGACATGCTTTAACTCTCACGAGTTGGTCTTTCTAATTGAGTAATGGAAATAGAGTTAAACATAAGTCAAGGCATTGGTTCTGTGTATGTAATTGAAGCGAGGGTGTTATTGGTCATCAGTATCAATCAATTATATTGGAGTGTTTCATTTCTCTACTTTGAGTTTATTTGTGGTGTATGTTTTAATTGTTGTTTTTTTAATAACTCTCTGAATTGAGTTGTGTTGAGTAACTATGACACCGACCTCTTTTTCCACACAAATATGTCAATGTTATTGATTTTGTAGTAAGGTGTTATAACGTGATTTTCCACATCTGATACATCATGCTTTGATGGCCTATCCTTGTCCCTATGCAGTCTTTTTTGTCCCCATTTGCTCACATTACCCTAATGCTCCAGTGGAACCCTTAAAAATACTTTTTTATATGTATACATGGGTAGAAGTCTACAACCTGTGTATATGTAGCTTGCACCATTGTCACCCACGTACATTGGTATTTCTTCTAAAAAAAAAAAAAATATTTGGAGTCGCCCCCATCAAGTAACGGATGACTTGATCCTTGGTCTTCCATATGCGGGGAAACACTCCATTTCGACCCTTCACTTCCCATTGAGGGGCTATATATTGAGCTATTATGAAGCATTGAAAGAGAATATGAACGTTGGAGAGAAAAGATACTATAATGGAATTGTGACCCATTCTTATACACTTGAGTCTACATCCCTTTATCCTTGAAGTAACCATTAGTTCTATTTCCTAAGCTTGTCTTTGTCTTTGTGAGCTTGCCTTTGTATGGAGGATTGAAGTGGTGGAGGCCCAAGTGGAAGGACTCGGTTTCTCAATTTCGATGAGGTGCTGATAGAGGTTTTCATTTGTATCTATGTTCATATTAATAGAAATATCTATTTCTCGTCCATTGCATGGGTAATTATGAATATTCTTATCCATGTATGAAATTACTTTGTTTATGTATTGGAATTTAACATCCTAGATTAGATTCTAATGCTTTACATATATGATACTTGTATATCTTGTTGTTGTTGAGGACAATATGTAGGTACAAGTTTGATTGAAAGCTCAACAGGGATCTACTTCGAACATCTAGAATAAGGTACACTTCTTGTCCTTTAGTGTTAGTTTCGTTTTATATATTTAGCATGCTTTGAAATGGGTTTATTTATGTTGTTATCATGTCTTTTGTGGTCCACCTCAATCTATAGGAGATCTTCTCTGTAACAGAATTGGTGACTCCACTAGGGATTTCCTTTTTGTTGGGGTTTGGGTGCATGATTAGATTAATTTGATCTCTTCTTATCTGCGTTTCTGTGTCGCGTTCAGTAGTCGGTTGATTTATTGGAAGTCCCTTGAAGTAATTTGGATCTATCCCTTTTCTTGAGATTTTGATGTGCAGAGGTTCTTGGTGGGTTATGAATATTGTTGAGTCTTTGTGGGTTCTTGTGCTTCTTGTTGACTGCTTCTGTTGTGACCAAAGATGTCTTTTTCATTGATTTTGTTTGAAATTTATTCTTCTCATTTATCTCCTTTTTTTATTATTATTAATGCATTTACCTTCTTGGTCTCAGTGTCTTGCTTGGCTTGTTTGATTCTTCCTGTAGGGTGTGAGAATTTGTAGGGTATGCTTATTGCATTTATAATGAAAATGCAAAAATATTTTGTCTTTGCATGTTTATTGCATTGTGCATATGCTTTGATTTGGTACTTGCATTAGGTTTGCTTATATGGAATTAGTGATTAGGTTTTCATATAGGAATGATTACATGGGCATTTGAAATGAAATTTCGCATTAAATGTAGTGGCATACCCCTTTTTCATGATTAAAAATAAGTTGCACTTGGCATTGTTTTTTACATGTGCATATTTACTTCATTTTTTAGTCGTAAGTTGTAACATCACTATTTGCACGTTCATTACCCTTGAGTAATCACAATCCTTAAAATTAACGCTTAAATTAAAATTGATTACACATTTTTATTTGATAGAGGTGCACCAACAAGCTTAGGATTGTAGAATCTTGAAATAGGGTGTCACAAGTAAATTTTTCCAAGGCTATGAAACAAAAAAGCTAGGTGTATGTCCAAGTGATAAGTGAAATCCTTAGTATAATTAGTGTTCTCTGGAAGCTCCTCTTACACAGGAGTTAAGCACGAGGAAACACACACGTTTGTGGTCGGGATATCCCCTTAAAAATTTCTGTTGAGCGCTGAAGATATTTCCAAGATCTTATTTGTATCTGGGGTCTTTTGAGGTACCTTTGGTGCTTTCGAGCTTCAATCTTTTTTACCTTACCCATATGGTATATCCCCGCATCCGACTATATTCCTGAGAATTGGTTATAATGGGGCGACCTTAGTTTCCTTACCTAGGTATCGAAGGGGGTACTTGTAGAGGTTATTCTACGAGTATCCTGGTCAAGTAAGGGTCAGACAACATAGACACTATATGCGTTGAAGTTGAGGGACACTATAATTGGTTACACACCTCTACTTGTAGTGTATGGGAGTTTCAAGCCTCTCCTAGGGTAGATATACTTGTTGCATTTGGGAGCTCACCTATCCTCCTGATCTACTTGTTTGCATCTGAATTAGTTTGCTTAGGGGTGTTGTATTTGTGCACTAGTTGGATTTAGGGATCATAATTAGTTGAGTCTAAGGAGCCCATTAGGAATCCCGATATGTATAAGGGATCTTCAAATTTTTTGAAATTGTAAGGAGCCATTGGGGAAAAAATAATATTGGAAAAGAGAAAGTCAATTTAGGAAAATAGAATAGCCACACAAAATAAAAATATAGGCATTCAAAAAAACTCTCTTCTCATTAATTAATGTACACAATGAGAAGTGACCCTTGGATTTATCATTCCAAGTGACCTATTGGACTCTTGGGTGACTCTTGGTCTCCCCTTAAACACATCGGTTCCTTTTCTCATGAATATGATGAATAATAATACAATATTATGGGAATATTCCAACCCTAAGGATTAGGTTTCGAAAAAAATCCCTCCCTTAACTCGAAGGGTTTATATGGGTCCAAAAAAAGAAGAGAGCTGAATAAAAGGCTTCGTAAACCACTATGCCAAGCATGTTAGTAGAAGCTTGCACTATATTCTACTAAATACAACATCTCTATGAATGGCTAGGTTTGGCTAACCAAAATGGCTACAAGAAGCTGAAATATTCTATTGTGTGGGTGGTTTAAGGATGACCACCAACTCTTGAACTTGGCGTTGAGGCTCAAAGGTTATATCTGGAACTTGAGATAAAGGCTTAGAGGTTCTTGAGAAGAAGAAATACCAGGCTGAAGTCTTCCACTGAATTGGTGGTTTTAGGTTGACCATGAACCTTTTGGAGAGATAAGACATGAAGTGAATAGGTGGAACTTGTTGAACATTTCCTCCTTAAGAATCCAAATTTCCAAGCATGTTAGCTATAATCTTGCACTATCTTCTGCTAATGGAAGGTTCTCTCTATACCGATGGTTTTAGGATGGACACCAACTCTGGAGTTAATTCGAGCATATCTCTTCATATGCTTTCTTATTCTATCTCACTTGCTCTTGCTCACTTGTTATCGTAGGTCTTCATTTCCCCCATGTTAGGAACAATGTGAGGAGAGGAGAATAGTCAAGGTGTCACAACTAACACAAAACACATGAGTACTCTATAAATGGTTATGTTATGTCTTTGTGGTTACATCATTGAATGTTACCTTTGAAACTGGTTGTGGCTTAAGATTTATTTCTCTATCTTACTTGTAGAAGGCCATGACTTCTTATTATCAGAAGGAGGCTTCGAAGCTTGAGTCCTAACATCATGTACCCCCTTTCAAATGCAAGAGGAGAAGTTTGGGAAGAGGAGAATACATAGGAATTCTTGCAACTCCACCCTTTACAAATAAAACTCAGTAGATTCAAACATTAAAAGGTGAAGGGTGTATGTCTCAGTTAAAAATGCACCCATATACAATACACAATTCAACTTTTTTCTTCGATTTGATACTTCCAAAACACAAGAAAGTACCAAAAATACACAAGAACCTACAAAACATACATAGTTGCAAGTTACATATATGATGGTTGGATTTAGGAATCAGCTATACATGAATGATGTGGATCTAGTTCTGCAATTTTCTTCTTTTGGAGCATCTACATACTTTTTAGTTTCAAATATGCAAATTTCTTCACAATGCTAACAATAACATGCAATAGTCTTTGCATAGTATTTAAATTCACTCCAAAGTCTTTCCTGGAATCCCAATACTGTCAATTACCATCCATATTGTCTATTAACACTCTCTACAATAATTTGCAATAATATATTCTTTGTAACATAAACAACTTAATTCTGCAACAAATATTTAGTTCTACAATAGTATGCAAAAACCATTAATTTTGCAGCATTATTAAACTAATTATGTAGCATACAAATCCAATTTTGCGGCAGCATCATATAAATTGAATTCTGTAGCAACATGCAAATCAACTCTACAACACTATTCAATAAGTTGTGAACTTGGGTAAGCTCAGTTGATCCAGGAGGATATTTCATTATCAATCATTAAATAAGTCTTCAAAAAGAAAAATAAATATTACCAAGGTATATAGCTTATCAACAGCTTTTCGTCAACACTCGTTTCGCATGAAACGACCTCCAGATGCAGAAGTTATCAGTGTTTGAATTTTTGGAAAAAAAAAGGTTCAATATGGCTAAAAAAATCAATATGTGGGAAAAAAATGTTGATGTAAAGGTTTACAAAAATTTGGTTAGATTCTAGGGGAATTGAACCCAATACTTCCCTATAGCCCAATCCTTCACACAGTTCTTGTCAGGTACTGATGGCCTAAAAATCAATTCAATAGAACACTTGTTATTAGTTGGTACTAATATAGACGGAGAAGTGGCTAATAAATCAGTTGCATCGTTTTGCAATCTAGGTACTGCATTTATATCGAAAGCATTGAAGTGCATAATCAAATTCCATACCTCATATTGGTATCCTTTAAGATGCGGAGATAAAAAATGAATGGTGTTTCTTATTTGTCTAACAACTATCTCAGAATCACCAAAAACTTTCAAATTTTGTACTTCTAACCCAATGTATTTCTTCAGACCTTGAACTAGAGCTTCGTACTCAGCAATATTATTTGTATGATCAAACTCTAGTCTACTAGGGAGGAAATATTTCTTCTTATCAGGATCAACATGGACACAACCATCCCCCGATCCCTCTTGTGTTTTGGAACCATAAAAATACAAAACCCAAAATATATCTTCTAAATTTATAGAGTTAGTAGCATCTCCTACATTAGTAACTAAGTCTACTATATTACAATCAATATCACTAGTTTGTGAAAATCGAAGGAGATCGAATTGCATATCTAATTCTTGATTGACTTGTTTGGCTTGATAGTTTCCTGGTTCAATATTTAAAAAGTAATTTCCCAAAACCGAAGATGAGAAATTCACAGGTTCGTTCTTTCCTTCTAACCAAGTCACATTATGTTTCATGTGTGGTTCCCTCATTATCTTAATCTGATTTTGAACATTTTGGTGTGGAATCCACATGTGAGACCAATCAATTGCAAAATGTCCATTAAGTTTCATTGACCAGTCCCTGCTTAAAATTAATCCATAATCTTTCGGTATATCAACCACAATGATATCTATGAATTGACAAACTCTAAGGTCTGCAGATAATCGAATCAACCCATCTTTCATTTCCCCTATGACTTTAACATTAGATATATCTAGCTGAATTATCCGATATGGAGATGGTGTGGGTTGACCATTAATCTTCTTACATATTGAAAGTGGCATGACATTTGATGAAGCTCCAGAATCTACCAAACAATTATGCTCATTATGATTAAAAATTTCAAATGAAAACAGAAAAGGAAAAGTCTGAGATTTAGATTTTCCTCCAATGCTTGCTTCATTAATTTCAGTATCAGTTTCGATAGTTTCTGGGATACTATTAGGTTGTGGATCAAAAGCTTCCAAAAATTTCCTCCTCTTTTGAGGCAGACTACATAGTTAGAATAGAGAGATATTTGATTTTGTTTTCTTAATGTCTTCTATGATATCATACCCCATGTCCTGCTCTACCAAGCCTTTTCTAGTACCTTCAAATTTATTGATTACTGTCTTCATTTGTTGGTTAACTACTAGGACTGTCTCATTTATATTTACTGGATTAGGATTAGGTGGTGTTTTAGTAATACTGAGAATTTTCTTCATGCTTTCTTTCATCTTCTTTATTTTAGGCAGTACTAAAATTTCATCCATTATCGGCCCTTTACTTCTAGTCTTAACATTAACTGATGACACTTGAATTTCTTCAGTAGGTTCATCTTCACTTAGCCCCAAATTAGGTGCCCAATCCCATAGTACAATAGTGGTTTCTTCGTTTGTTTGTTTTGGCTCATTAGTTTGGGATTCTTCTTCTTCAGGATATGCCATCTAGGCATCTAACAATTGATTCATAACCAGAGTCATTGAATTTATCCACTGTGGATATTTTTTTTAGAATGATGTTCTTGTTGAAAAATACATAAATGATCCATGCCTACTTCATTAAAATCTAAAACAACGGGTTGTTGGGTCTGTTCACTCACTTCCTTTTTTTTGTAATAAGGGTTGAATGGATTTCTATAAGAACTAGCTTCCTTATCCTTTTCTAAGTCTACTATTTTGTTTGACAATTTCTGCACCATTTTCACCACATTTTCTAGCTCATTAGAGTGTTCTTTTTTGGGCTTAGTTAACAGCAAAGGAACTTTGCTTGTGGTATGTTTCAACTCAGGTTCTAGAGTATGCCTTGTGATACTATCCAGATCTGCCTCTACTTTCTTGGCTTCTTCATAGTTTTCTACCAATGTAACCTTACCATCCCTTTTTGCAAACATTGCTATCGGTGGATAATATGTTGTAGTATAATATTCTACTAGAGACTCATCAGCTGGTTTTTTTGTAGCACTAAAGCTATTCAATAAAGTGGTGAATCTATGATTAAATTCTTGGACCTTTTCTTTCTTTTCCACTCTCATAGATAGTAATTCTTTCATGAGAGTGGCTACAGTTTTTTGGTTGTCGAATTTACCTAAGAATTCCTTTTCAAAACCATCCCAATTTACTGTTGAATCAGCTTGCAAACTAAAGTACCATGAAGATGCTTTAGGTTCAAAATTATATGGAAAAAGTATGCAAATAAAATCTTCATATTGAACATTTAAAAGATTCAAATCCAAATAACAACTTTTTAAGTGATCTTCAACACAAACACCCTTTCTAGTCTCAAATTTTGGTAATACTCTTTCTGGGTGTTTAGGTAAATCATGCAATGGAGCATTCAAGTTGAGTGGTGTTCTTTCTCTCCATGCGAGTTGATTAACCTTTCCAACCATAATTTGACGTGGAGACTATGGTGGAGATTGTCTGAATACTGAAGTTGCAGGGGATTCTGGACCAAATTGATTCAGAGACTGAACAACTTCTTGGATGGATAGATCTACCAGTTCTTCCAAATTTTCCACAAGAATTGAATCCTTAGTGTATGAGGTTATTTTCCTAGAATATTTCCTTCTGGGTAACACAAGAATAACTTTTAACCCCCCAAGTTTCTTAACATAGGATCTTGTATGTCTCCTAAACTGATCTACTTCCTCAAATGTGACATTGTACAAACGTTCCAATTCTTCTTTCTCAGAACTTGTATGTTCTTGTTCTATAAATTCAGGAATAAAATCTTGAGGTAAAGTCTTTTCAAATGTTGTTCCAGTGTCATCTTCTCTGAAAAAGGATTTCCCCTACCAGCCATGCACTAGCATCCCTCCTTCTAGCACCAAATCTGTTGATGCCTGAAAAATTACCAGGTATCGATAGTAGGGATTCTAGTAGGGATGCTACCCCTACTAGATCTCACCGATCGGGAAATCTACCTACCTTGTGCACATGTTTCCCTTCTTCGCGCCATCAATTTTAGAAAGAAACTTTCCTAGCTGTTGATTTATCCCAACAGAGTCATCCTTGACCGTTGGATGTCGAACTGCGGACAAAAAACTTGGGTTTACCAAATTTTCTCAATCGAAACTTGCCTTTTCCACGTTTCCTCTTTTCTGCTTCTCATATTCGAACTTGGTGAGAAATAATACCAGTAATACATAAATAAGGAATAAGGAGATATATATCTGATCTGAAAACACCAATAATTTTCCAGTTTTAAGTTTAATGATAATAAATTCGACTAAACTTAGGCTTCGAGAGAAATATTTATCAGTTTCCCCAATGGTTCACAATAAAAAACAAAATAGAGATTGAACGGCTCAGATCATCTCAAAAGATGGATCGGGTTTGATTTGATCCATTAGATCATGTAACCTTGACAGCTCCTTTCCGTGAAATGGCGGAAAACAGAAATCAGATAGCCAGATGACAACTTTCTTCAAGATTAAATTTAATATTTCTGTTTCCGCTTCCGCTTTTTTGCTTTCACTTTTTCACTTCCACCTTTTTCTATGGGATCCTTCTATACCGTTGATCTTGGCATAATCTCTCTGAACCTTCAATATTACAACTGTCAGAAAGAGGAACTATAACTTTCTCAATTATGTATTTTTTCTTTATGCTTTCTTATTATTTTTCGAGCCATTGATCTTTGCAAAAGCCTTCTGGACCGTCGTTTCGAAGTCAAAGCAGATCACAGACTTCGAAACTGGAAAGTGGGATGTCGACTTTTTCGAAAGTAAACTTTGATATTTTCTGCTTCCACTTTTCCTAACCGTTGATTTTTTTCGGGAGCCTTCCTCAAAAGTGGAAATCGAAAACCGGGTTTGTCAACATTTCAAATTTTAACTTTAAACTTTTTGCCTCTGCCTTTCTGCTTTAATCCTTCCGGAAAGAGGAAATCAGAAAGATGGTCTCCAACCTTTTTAATGTTAAACTTTACCTTTCTGCTTTCCGCTTTTCTGCTTCCGCAGATTGCAAAAGGCAAAAATCGGAAGGTGTGTCTGTCCTATTTCATGAGGTTAACTTTGATCTTTCCACTTCCTCTTTTCCGCTTCCGCTTTTCTTGATCGTTGATCATGGAAGAAGCCTTCCAAAAAGTGGAAATCAGATATCGGGTTCGCCAATTTTTTGGAGTTAAAATTTATATTTCCACTTTCCATTTTTTCTCTTCCGCGGATTGTGGAAAGAGGAAATATTAAGCATCGCATTGTTAATATTTATTTATTTTTACAATTCTTCCTAATTCTTTGCGAGTGTTTCCTGTGTGGAAACATGAAATGAGGCATCTAACATGTCTGGACTGCTGACTTGGTCTAGACTGGGTATGAGCCTTTGTAACATCTCGATTAATGCATTATGGTTCTGCGTCATGGTGCTCATGTTCTGTGTTAAGGTGTTTATGTTTTGAGTCATGGTACTCATTTTGTCATCCAAGTCTTTTTGTTTTTCACTCAAGAAGTCAAATTTTTCATCCATCCTTTCTTCTAGCACTAGAACAACCTCGTCTTTAATTACTGTATTGTTATTTTGCATTTCTTTCTTCAAGCCTTTTTGGTTAGCAACAAGGGACTTCATGTCCTCCTCCATTTTTTCGATTTTCTCTTTCAGTTCCGCCATGGTCTTGGACCTTGTATGTATGCGGAGGTGTGTATTTCAATGCTATTTTCACTTTTGAGGTGAAATTTGAATAGCAATATATTAATTATTATTATTATTTTATATTAAAGATAGTGAGATTTTTAAGGATAATAATTAATTACATTAATTATTATATAAAAATTCTTAATTTAATTTTTTTTGTTTTAATATCATAAAACAAAATTTTGAAATATTATAATATATTGAACCAATATATTATAATTATATTGTTTTATAATATATTATAATATTTGTGTTTTGTGTTTGTTTTGCAGGTCATGCACGTGGAGGTAGGATGACGGCTCGATGGAGAATGGATGCACAGCGGAGAAACGTGGTTGAGGGACGACGATGGATGGAATGCATGGAGGATAGATGAGGGACGACGAAGACGGATGGAGCTCGACAGTGCAGAGGATATGGGTGTCCAGGAGGGTCGCGTGGTGAATGGATGTGTAGCGGTGGAGTGCTGAAGGATGGAGCAATCGAATCCGGAGTAGGGAAGCGAAGGGTTGATGGAGCGGGGGCTGTGAAGTAGGTGCATGGGACGTGAGAGTAGGGGGTGGAGAGGTAGCAGGAGTATGCAAGATTGACACACGGCTCAGTTGGAAATGCAGCGTGTGAATATAGTGAGGTTTATGGGCGCATGAGGGAGTGAGGATTAGGTCGCATGGGAATGGAGTGGGGGATGAGCAAGTCAAAGCGGAGGTGAGAAGAGGAGGTGAACAATGGAGCTGTGGGAGTGAAGGGAGTGCAGAGGGAAGTGGCAGTGCATGGGTGTGGAGCGCGCAAGGGGTGGAGAGTGGACGGAGGCTGGAGGGGAAGGACGAAGGCTAGAGGGGAAGAGTGCAGGTGTATGGGGGAGAAGGGATAATGGAGTTTGAGTGCGTGCGTGGAGGGTGCAGATGGGGAGCGTGCAAGTGGAAGATAAGTAGCTGAAGAAATTAGGAATTGATGAGCGGAGTCCGAGCTGAGAGTGCAGGAGAGAATCCGCTCTGATGCCAACCAGTTGATCTCTCAATAATCGAATCTGACTATCATGTTTAATAGTAAATAGGAATAATATGATCTCTCAATAATCGAATCTGACTATCATGTTTAATAGTAAATAGGAATAATATTTTTGATGATGAATATTACAATGATGTCTTGGCCTTAAATATGGCTTGGACATTCATGATGAGGAGACGCCTCTTTTCATACTAACCTAACTATAAATTATTTAATTATTTTCTTATTTATGTTCCTTACATGCTACAATAGAAGTTGGCATTGGATGATGCATCAATCCTTGGTTCAATCCCTCCAATGTATGTCATTTTGTTAGATTTGGGTGGTTGTTTTCTAGTCTTTTTTAGTCTTGTACAAGTATGTGCTTTCATTGTAGAGGTTGGATATTTGAAGGAAAACCTTAGTGACTTGTTTCACACCATTTTCGTGGGAGACCTAGATCTCTCCAAGGAATTGTGGGATTCAAATAGAGAGACTAAAAATTTATATGGTGTCCCAGGAACACCTCTATGTTAGAGTGTTAGTCGGAAGTTGGGAGAGAGTAGGATTAACCCATGGATCTCATGTTTTTCTTGTCATTTGTGAAGTTGATAATAGTAGAACTCAGTCCTTACTCGAAAGTGTAAAAAAATACACCATCATGGGTTATTAGATGTGAGTAATATCTCTAGGAGTATCTGTTCTTGGGAGCACTACTTTGGAAGCACTCATGTGTCCATTCAATTGTTTGTTGTCGAGTAGTACTAGATATTCTAATGAATAATGTATTTCCAAGATGCCATGGAAAATGTCAAAGAGCTATAATCTATGACATTTAGAGCATTCTTCGATGGTCGCCGTATCTTGTTATTGCGCCAATAGGCACTTTTTACAACCCAAAATGGATGATATGTGTCACTCATGTGACATGTTGGATTCAAAAACTAAATATATAAAAAATTATGAAACCAAACACATGTTGGCTCAAATTTAAATTGGCTAGATTGTAAAATACATTTAAATTTCAATTCCTTCCATTTAGACATACTCACTATGTAAATAAATATTTTCATAAATGGTTGGTAGGTGAAAGATTGTGATAGAAAATAGGAGTCTGTATTATTACGTTAATAATAGAACAACAAGTTAGATATTAGTTTTGTGATAATTACAAATTAATAATAATCGAGTAAATTGCAAGTATTTTACTTCATAATTAGTTAATGAATGCAAATTTTTCCTATTTGTATTAGTTTTGTATTAGTTAATGAGAGCTTTACAACATGAAATAGTTGGCACTTCCATGATTAAATTGGGGTAAATAACTATTTTGTTTAGTAATTAATTAATTAAAACAATTTTTTTCTATTTGTAGGATTTATGTGTTCGCATTTACAACATTTACAACATGATTCCAAATCGGAATAGATGACTATTTCACTATTACATTTTGACTATTGAAAAAGTCTTTAACATGAGGAAATGTTTAGACTTGAAGGGATTTGATCCTTCTAGGCGCTTTATAGAGCCAAGGTTAAGATGAATAGTTACTAGTGCTTAAATGCATCCATATTAAGATCTAAATAAGCTATAGTCAAGTGATGGTCAAAGAAAGGGGTAAAAATTTGTTTTTTGAAATAGCATTTGCTTTTTGTTTATATTAAAATTAGGTTAATGTTTATGGTAATGGGCCACATAAAATATCAACAATGCTTGAACATCAACTATTATAAGAACACAATATCTAAAACCAAACATAAAGACCTAGTAAGACTTCTTGTTGATATTGCATGGTACATCCTACTAATTACAAGTCGAGGTGGTTCAAGATTTTTGAAAACAAGAGGATACATGGTCCAGAAATAGAAAAAAACACAAAGCTAATTTTAATATATACATAAAACAATGACTATTTCAATAACGGATATAAAAAAACAAAAAAAACAAATTGTTACCCCTTTCTTTAACCACCACTTGACGGAAGCTTATTTAAATCTTAATGAATATGCATTTAACCATAAAAAGATATGACCACCATGAAATAAATCCCAACTGTACAATTGTTACACTCGGGTTAATCTTGTTTTTTGCTCAAGGAAGTCCAAAATCTTAGATAGTATCTAAATGTGTATTGGCATAATTATCCCACGGGAGTTAGAGCAATTGGTATTGAATAATTAAGATGAGAAGTTGTAAACAAAAGATTATGATTTCAATTCCCTGTGTGTACTTACTTAAAAAAATATAAATAAATAAATTAGAACAAGAAAGACAACATACACTTCATCTAATTTTTTGATGAATTTAACCACACAAGCATTCCACTCTTTTAATAGAGAGGGGCATCTCCTCAAATTCTTTGTGCTTGTCAATTGAGTTACAAACATTTCATTAAGAATGTAGAGATTGGCACAAATTTTTGAATATCTACACAAAAAAATTTAATCCACAAGTTTTTTAAGCTGAAAGAATGCTCACAAGTAACCTAATTTAACATTGAATCACTATTTTCATCTTGGTACAAATAATAGTTATGCTCTGCAAGATTTATAACTACTTTCCAACAAATCTCATTCTCTGATTGTCCAATACAATTCTTACTTGAACAATCTATTGTTTTTTTAAGCCATGTTGAAGATCATGATAATTTATGAATTCTTGATCATGTGCCATTGGTGATAGTGTTTATGAAAACAAACTGATTGTTTCTATTAAAACAAAACTAAAAGTCACAAACAAAGGTCTAATGGTGATTTCCACACTTCAAAAGGCTTGAATTAAAATTTATTTGCCTTAATTAATGCATAGATAAAGCAAAATACATGTGATCTATAATTCTGCAAATACCTTAAGCTCATTTTAACTTTCACTCCTACATACTCATTATAAATATGGTCATGCCTTCCACTCCTTGTCTTACAACTAGAGAAAATATGAGAACTATCATGGTACATGCGACTTTCAACCTTCTTGTCTCATTACTTTTGGTGTCATCAGTTTCATTTTGCTTACCAAATTATTTTTGAACACATTTGAATTTGTCACATCAAATTAATTTGATTTCACCTTAAATTTAAATCAGACCAAAATTAATTTAATCTCCAAAAGTATGATCACTCCTTCTCATAATTGGAGCTCAACAATACAATATCCTTTTTTGTGAGTTAATTGCTTGCAAACAATGCTCTCCCTATTAATGGCTACACATTTTGACATGTGATCCACCATTGAATGCCACATATTATTTTGAAAATCTTGAACTATGCCCAAGTGCCCTTGGAGGAAACCTCAAATCCAACTCATTTGCTTACCAACATTTAAATCAACTCTAACGTTGGATTCAATATGTCTCTAACAACTTAAACATTAATAAAGTGTTATGGGAATCCCTATAATGAATGGGTCATCACAATGCCATCCATGCTTGAATGAACCCTATGGTTATTTGAAGGACACACGGGTACTATGCAAATAAGTGCTCACCCTTAACATAGGTACCATGCCCAACAATGAATCATGTTTTTTTTGGTCAAACTGACTATTCATAAATCGTTCTCAAGCAAAATAAAATCATTCTACACTCTCATAGGGCTAAGCTATTTCATTGTGATACAAAATAAAGGTTTCAAAGCCTTTAATAAATATGTTGAAACCCTTCTCGGTATATGTCATTGATTGGCATATGCATGTCCAATAACTTTAATGCAACGACAACATTCTCAGGAGTCCCATAGCTCATTCAGAAGATTGTCTTCAAGCAGATCTGACCCAAATCTTGAGTTGCTATAAAATTGTACATCGTTGTTGGATTATTTACCCAACAACTTGCCCATGTGCAATTTTTATTGTATTTCAAGATATATTGCACTTTCAACTAGCAGTGGCAATGTCAAAACCCCAAAATTTCATAAAAATTTAAAATTTGTAAGATAACATAAAATGTCTGAATACGTAGTTTACTAACTGCTAGCGGTTAGCGAAAAATGAAACAGTCTAACATTTAGTATTAATCAATTTCATATTACGATAACTAATACAGCTTTCATTTTCATAATGTATATAAGATTGACCTGCATTCAACTTTCTTTCAGTTTTACTAACAAGTTTACTTTTGGCAAGTAGGTGAAATCTATCTTTGAAAACTTGGGCTTACTTAGCATTTATGCTAACGCAGATGGACTGCTGGTTCTTACAAGTTCAATAGGTAATGATCAATCAAGTAGAAGTTAATTCATAAGGTAGCAAGAAGTAATTATGTTGCATGTTAATATGCTAGTAAATAAACTGATTATTCTTAGCAAGCTTTGATGAGGTAACATATTTGTTTTCTGTAGACTTTGTTTTTCTCAGACCATATTTAAGTTTAGATATAAAGATCATTATCTTTATTCCACTTAGCGAAGCAAAAGATATTTACAGTGAGCTTAGAGCTCATGTTCTTCGTCTTACATTTACTTCTATTTTAATATGCTTATAACGCTAATGTTATATTTATCCATACTGCCTTTTTTTCATGGAAGTACTTCTATCAATATTGATAGTAAAGATTTCCAATAGAGTACATGTTTCTATTTTGTCTCTAACTTACTAGTTATGGAAATTATCAACCTGTTGCTTGCATGGATAATTTTAGGGGCGAATTTTAGCCCAGTGGGCTATTTTTCCATGTTTTTCTCCCAAAAAACATTCGCCATTTTGCATTTTTTGAATCCTTGTTTCGCCCAATTTTGATGGGGTAAAATTTTTTCACCCTAAAAATTGCCAAATTATTATATAAACGATATAAAATCCTTGGAAATTAAAATATTTTTTGAAAAATATCGCCAATCATTTTATAGTTGGCGTTTTAAGAATTGGTAATATTCGCCAACATTTATACACTTTTAAATAAGTATGGTTCCTTAAAATCATCCCTGGTTGCTTGTATGTAAATATGCTCATCATCAAGTTATAAACTTCAGTACTTACATTATCACCTTGCTACATGTATTATTGTAACAACATACATTACCATATTATTTTATAATGTACCAATCTGATTGGTACTTGCATCCTGTAGGAATCTTACTACCTAGAAATCTATTTGACATTATAAGTTTGGTCATTGTAATTAAATGCATCATCTCAAGATGGAATACTATCTACCATCACTTTCATAAGTCTAAGTGTAATGTCCCCGACCCTCCGATCGGCGAAGAAGACGCTACTAACACCAAACAAATGAGCAAACAACCCCATGAACATGAACAAGGATAAATGTTGATATTAAAAGCTTAACATAATACATACTAAGATGCATAAAACATACAAGGATACATAGTTACTCAACATTCAGTGGAAGCAAACATACACATTTCAACATTCAACATGTTCATCATAATTCATGAAACAGTAGATATAATTGCAGAGATGAAATAGTCAGGAGCACTTATCTTTTAATGAAGAACTCACCTCACAACCAGCTATGTCGCTACAATGTTCCAACCAACCATAGGCCAGCATGCTCATCAATCTCTCAGCAACACTGCCACCCCCGAGCTGGGCATGATTCCTCAAGGAATAAGGGT
>LPNX010083673.1:170307-191200 GCA_001517045.1 Pseudotsuga menziesii
ATTCCCCTCCCCCTTGGAATAACATCGTCCTCAGTGTTCCAATACATAGGAATACATACACAATTTGCACATCCAAACTTTCAAAATTTTGCGGATCTGTCCCACGTTCAATTATTTACTTTGAACGTTCAGGACCAAGCCCCTCAGCTTCCACGAACTTCTCCTGCTGGTTCTTAGCTTTCAGCTTATCCCAAATTCTAGGAACTTTGTGGCTGTTGCCCTCTTTATGTTCCCTCATTGGGTAGTCCCGGCGTAAATGATGTCCTCTGTATCCCCAACATTTCACTGGCTGCTTCATATTTACCTACTCAATTTCTTTTGAGTCTTCATGCCTGGACCATTTCTTAATGGGTCACTTGGATGAATGTCCCATCACTGATCCACCTTCCTTTTCTTTGTCGATTGCTCCCAGAAGGATTTTCACCTCCCTTTGTAAACCAATAGAGTCTTGCAAAATCTGGTGCTTCATTTCATTCAGCCTTTTCTATATCTTGAGCATCTCCCCAAGATTTTCTTGGGTCTTGGGAATCATTTGAAGGAGACTTATAGCCAAGTTCAGTAACTTTTAATATGCTGCCATGATCAATGTGCACCACCGGGTTTCACTTTTCTCACCTGTGAAATGCACCATTGAAATTCTGTCAGGCCAAGCATAATATAGACATTAAAATTAGTCAGTTAACTGCCCAATTGGCACGACAGTCCAATTCTCATCAAGGAGACTTTCATATTTTTCATGCCTTCCCAACAGGCACATGAGCTCATTCATGTCCATTATTGGGCAAGGATTTAACCATTCCTGCATTCACAATTTACTTTAAGCAAATACACACATTCCATTTTTAGTCATGCATGCATTCAACCATCTTTTGTTTTCACAATGCATAAATATATATATATATATATATATAATCAAAAGGGGCAAAAGATAGCAGCAAGAGTTTTTCCCCTCTTTGTTTTGTTCCATCCTGGAACCCATACCACCGCTATGGCTTTTCATGCTCTCAGCCTCTTTCACTTTACCGTGAATGCTGGACCAATCCCTCTTGGCCATGAAACTTAGTGTCTCCATTCTTTTTCAGACCTCTCAACCATGGATCCTCCCCACATGGCTTGTCTCGGCTGCTAGGACCTCCACAGTCTTACTAGAACCTTTTTCATTACCTCTCATTTCGAGCTCTTCAAGACAGTCACATGTCCACATGCACCCCTAGGATGCTCTCATAGTCCTCCCTCCCAGCGATACCTATATCCAAACATTGAATAGATTCACATGTTTAGTTTATTCTCATCGATTTTATCTCTAGAACAAGAACTTAAAACATCATAACCAAATCATATACACATGTACATTCATAAGCAAAATAATCCAATACTTATCTGTATTGTGCGTTTCCTCATTGGTCCATAGGATCCTGCTTCGCTTTGCAAGCCTTGGGATCACCTATGGACTTGGATGTTAGGTTAGCACACAGGCTGCTCCACAACATCAAATAATTAATGTCCAGCCAGTACACCCTCATGTCAACTGGGCTTGGAACTTTACCATGACCATTTCCAGTCCAGGATCTACTATGGATCCCCGGGCATATAACAGCCCAACATACACTTATATCAACAATAATGCACGCTTATATCAACAATAACCCTTACTCCGCAACCCCTCACAACAACCGTTTGCCTTTTCTCTTTAGGGTGCAACACCCAACTGCATCTATTTAGCCTGTCAACACAAGCAATATAAGCAAACTCATCAACGTTATTACTTTAAAACTGTAATCATATTTCATATCATTGACTATCAAGTATTGAGAAACTAAGAGTGCGTCCACTCCCTAGGGTGTAGTCAATATTGAAAACCCTTTCATGACTCGATATCGAAAAAGTGTGCACCCTTTTCCAGTGTGTGCCATGTAGGCCCTATTTATACTCAAGCAATCGGTCATCATGGAAATAAAATCAAAACATGTTCTACATATGGAATTTTAATAATTTGACATGCATATTCTTAGCAAGGGTCACAAAACACTTATCCATTTGTCGATGCAGTATTCCTTCATTAAGGAGGAATGGGGCTCCCTTCTCTGAGTCGACATTCCCTCGGTTAGCCATCCCAACTCCTTTTTACATTTCATATCCACACATGTCTTACCGACATAATCTATACCATCTCACTCATGTTGCTTACGAAACATGTAGTGCAGATGAGACATTTCCAAAATGTCCAATGGAGTTTCACCCGAAACCCATTTCCAAGATAAGGGAAAACCTTCCCATGAAGTTTGGCTCCTACAGGCCATCACACATGATCTTCCTGCAGTGTGTACCCTTGGCACATTCATCAAATAGCCAAACAATCAATCATTATTTGATAATACAATACAAATTGATTGTTCCATAACCAAGCAATGACATTAGTAATCAAATTCAATAGGAATTTGCAATTCTATCTACTATAGAAATTGATTTGCTTAGCAATGAGGTGGTCCTCATTTGTGGGTCTCTTGTAAGTAGCACCACTATGCCCATTATAATTTCATGCTTCTAGCATAATATGAATACCCACTTACAATGCGTCCTCCTCACACAATCTTATGCAAGCCAATAGTGATTAGTAGTTGTCAGCATTTTCTTAAATCTGAAATTCACAATTCAAATTTAACAACCCATTATGCATACCAACTATTTTCACTGCCATGACACTCTTCTCATAAGGTTTGGCTCTTTCACATGGTAGATTTCAGTCTTTGTCATGGTCTTATCCTCGTTGCCATGCCCCAAACAATCTACTTGAACCTAAACCTCAGTCAGCCAAACACTTGGTAAGTCTTGATGCATATAAATTTTTCATTGCTGCAGCAATCACTGAAGTATTTTCAGAATTATAGAATTCAGACACTTCCAGTTGTTAATCACATCAATATTACAAAAACTCATTTACTTCATGGAATCATGATCATACTAAAATTGTAAGGTATAGTCACATCATTTATGCAATTTAAATGAATTGTTTAGATACTCCTTACTTCACAAGCGTATCATTGTACCACCTTGCTCTTCCATAGAGCATTTCCGGCAGCCAATCGATCATGACTACCCTCTCCATGCACTTACTATCCTGCATCCATAACAGCTCTTGAAATGCTTCCAGAATTATCATCAATTCATAATTTTAGCCATTGGTTAGCCATAATAGCACATGCACTATATTGATGCATTATCACAATGTTTGCACCCATACTTATGTATGCATATCTACAACACTTACTCATACTTTTCATATGCATCCATTCAATGCATAACTACAAGATTTATAAAATCTTTTAATGCATATCCACTCAATGCTACCTTGCATTGATTCATGAATACTATGCATTCAAACATACCATACATGGCCTAACCATGACTACTTCATATAGGATGCATTACTATAATCAAGACCATCAGTACTTACTTTCTTTGGGCTACCAAGCTCATAACTCATAACAACATATACAGGCATGATACATTTCTATATGAATGTAGTATAAATTTTAAATAACCACATGGTATGAGACCTCTTTCCCTGTCACTCCATGCAATTGTCATAATTAAACCATTACCTGCATGGATCCTACTTACACCCTTGACATTACTAGTTTGGTTGGTCTCTTGCAGGAAATTGCAAAATTCACTCACCAACTTTTGATCCTGGACTTGTTGCCTCATCAATTTCTCCATAGGGTTGCTAGTCACATTTGTCAGCATCAGCAACATATTCATCCATGCCCATGTCGTCATTGGTTTTTCCACTAATGCCAACATCAATGCAATATTTACCATTAGTGGTTCATTATAAATGTATAATTCTCACTACTCTTACCAGCATGTAATATCCTACGCATGCAAGGCATATCCTCGTATATTTTATGTACAAAACTTATAAAATATAATATAGTTAGCAAGACAGGGTTTAAGGAAATTTCCCTCTCTTTTTTTTTAAGTCCCTCGTCTTTGCATGGAACTCCTCTTCCATACATAGCTGGTTAGTCTTCATAGTCCTTGCTACCTCTAGGCATGCAATTCCCGGATTTGTCCATATTGACAACAACACATTTCTTTTTCAAACAATCACTAGTACCTTGCTGCTACGCATCCAAACTCTGGTGATTCTCCTTTGTTCCCTGCTTGATAAGCTTTCCAACGCCTATCCACATGCTTCATTCCGACCTTGGATGTGAAAACCACACAACTTTTGAAAATGAAGATTTTCACCAATTTTAGGCAAAACACACAACTGTATTTTGGTTTGGAATGCTAACTTCAACCACCTAGTATTTTCTTCTCCTTTTCAGCCCTGAAGCTGCTGAAAGATTACTGATAATTTCACTGAAAAACCACTGAAATATCTGAAAAATCCCACTTGAAACCCCAAAACTTTCCTTCATCAAATCAAGCCTCTTCCTAACTAAAATTTCGACACTTTGGTGATCCAAACAACAATTTTCCTCCGGTACTCATCGACAAACCTAACAACTAACATTTTCCACTACATCGGATCTTTGGTTGTCTATGCTTCTGAATCACTGTCGGCGATGGCAGTGTATCAACGATTGAAACCGCTAACCTTTACCGCATCGACAATCAAAACCACAATTCTTCGGGTGGACAGTTCTTTAGGTAGTCGCAGCTATGGGCAACAAACCGATTGTAGGTTCCACAGACTATACAACCCGTCAGCGGTCTCACCAACTGATTTTTGATGATCTGATCCACTAGTCTTCCCCATCACATCGACGATTCAAACAACAAATCCTTTCTGATATGTCGGCAACCAGAACTACTATCCATCGGGTGGATAGTTCCTTAGGCATCCACAATAGTGGACTCACAATCGACAAAACATTTCTGACTTTTATCGGTGCTCAAGACCACTAATCTCTCTCGACGCATCGGTGGACCAAACAACTAGATTCTCCCGACGTATCGGCGGTCCGTTCAACTAACTGTCTCCGATGTATCGGTGGTCCAATCTTCTAATATTTTTCGATGATTTCAACACATCGACAAAATTTTTCTTTCCTTATCTGTCACTGCATCAGCTCCTCAAACAACTAACCTTCATCGACGTTTCGGCGATCTTCAGGAGATCTCTGCTGAAACTAAGGCTCTGCCTTCAACTAATTTCCGCCGAAAACTTCTCTTCTCTTATGTCGCTGCATTGGCAACCTCATTCTCTAATTATCTATGATCCCATCTTCTATTTTTCTTCGATACTTGCTACCGCATCGGCTGCTCAAACAACTAAATCTCTCAGACATTTCGGCGGTCTTCAGGAGATCCTTGCCGACACTTCGGCTCTGTCTTCACCTTTTCTCCACTGATGGCATCGGAAGTCCTTCCATCTAAATGTGTCGGCGTTTCGGCGGTCTTCATCTGAATCCTTTTGATGATCTCAACACTTAGAAAAATTTTCAAAGGATTTCCCCTTTGTCGGCTTACTTCGCCCAATGGCATCGGCTCTCAACACCTCTTCATTTTCTCCGTTGCGGCTCCCTTCCAGCAAGCCTCCCCTTTCTTTTGTCGTCGCCGCTGCTTCGAAATACTTCTCGTGAAGCTTCCCGCCGTTGCGGATCCGTCTCTAGGTTCTGTCCATTGTGCATAGGGTGGACTTTCGCCTAGCTTATCCGATGATTTTCAGACTTAAATTTTTTTGGGAATTTTCTCTTGTCATTCACATATTTCTCCTATTTTCTTCTGGGAAGTAGGCACCCTGCCTCTGCTAACTATTTCTCATGGCCCTCTGAGCCCCAATTGCTGCAACATACGCTTTGTCACTGCATCTTCACAGCCCATGCTACAACCTTTGCTCTGATACCACTCTATAATGTCCTCGACCCTCCGACCAGCGAACAAGACGCTACTAACACCAAAAAAACTGGCAAACAGCCCCATGAACATGAACATGGATAAATGCTGATATTAAAAGCTTAACATTATACATACTAAGATGCATAAAACATACAAGGATACATAGTTACTCAACATTCAGCGGAAGCAAACATACACATTTCAGCATTCAACATGTTCATCATAATTCATGAAACAGTAGATATAATTGCAGAGATGAAATAGTCAGGAGCACTTATCTTTTAATGAAGAACTCACCCCACAACCAGCTACGTCCCTGCAACATTCCACCAACCATAGGCTAGTGTGCTCATCAATATCTTAGCAACACTGCCACCCCCGAGCTGGGCATGATTCCTCAAGGAATAAGGGTCAATGCAGGCTTACACATAGCTAAGGTACACAAATCAGCCAAGCACACACAATAGGGTTTACCAGGTCGTCAAGGAGCTAGGAAAGGGTAAATGCTAAGCTGGTGGCCTCACACACCAGTTCTCCCAAGCATACCCAGCCTCTAATCCCACTCTCAACAGTCCAAAGACCAACCACTGCATACCGCAGCAAAACAACCCATTCACAACTCTGTGAAGAAGGGAAAGATAGCCGAGTGACAATCCCAAACAAAAGGTGAAACAAAATTCAGGTCTAGAAGACAACTCAGGGTTTTTCTTGGCCCTAGCGTGGCCAAAACAACTCAGCAGCAACCCGAAACCAGGGTACATCAACAGCCACAAACTCGGAATGAAACGATGGAAACATTACACAGTCTACAATTGGAAAAGAATCCAAACTCCCAACGTGGATAGATGAAGAACTCAGCCAACCGACATCCATGAGCCCATAGCACACACAATCCCCAATGTAATGGCTGGAGAACCTACATAGGCAGAAAAGGGGAAAGAACAAACTCTCAACCTGTGCGCAAGGGAAAAAGACATAGCCTAGGAAAAACATGGAAGGAAACACAGCGATCTACAGCTCACGATCCACCACGAAGGATGGAAAACAATACACAGCTCAATAATGCCAAAGGAAAACCGGTTCTCTACATGAATGGAAGGAACACCACCACAAACCGACAAACAGTGTGAGAGAGGGAAAATGAACCCCCAAATAAGAAATCGCACCCCTTCTTAACTCAGCTCTCCATGAGGAAGATAAATCGGCCCCTTGCGCATCCCTGCGTGAGAGTGAAACCCCAAAATCCCCCAAGAGAGTGTGTAGTGATGGTTCCCTTACCCACATGAAGGTGGAGAGAGGACTGGTGGAGTGAGCATGAGGCAAAGACTGACAGTCCTGTCGCCCTCCACTTCTAGCAATAAATGCCTCAACAACTCAGCAGAACATTAAAAAGGTGGTTGGATGAGACAAGGGAAGGTGAGCAAAACAGACTGGGTGATGACATGTAGCTTTTTCCCCCATGACTCAGGGTTCATCATTCCCCCCCCCCCCTTATCCTTTGGAATCATGCCCTTTTCATTTTAAAGTTGCATCGTCGCAGCTAGTTGTAGGTTTATTTTAATTGATGTGCGTATTTACATGACGCCAAACTATAATGTGTCAGATAGCACGATATACCGTCAACAACTATCCCTATTGCCAAAATATACACAACCAAATCAATGGTGGGGATTTTTCCTTTAGCTCCTCACCATGATTAATTACATTATATACATCATGTACCTTTAATGCAAACAGGGTCAAAAACCGGGGTGTTACACTAAGTCATAAGTAAATATATTATCAGTGTTATTCCAATAATTATAAACCTTCAGCATGGTTTATTCCATTGTAAATTTACTATTATCATGTTGCCTCACTTATAACAAGTTGTTGTTTATAATAACTATTATGGTATATTTTTCTACCTAGAACTTCTAATCTGAAGTCTACCCTAAGTGAAACTAATATGACCAAGAATCTTATACTATGCTAAGAACAAGCAAACATAAATAATTACAAACTATCTTTGCCAAATAATGATAGGGCCTATTATTAATATTATTGACAAGTTGAGTATACAAACTATTATTTGACAACTTACACCAAGGTCAAGCCTTGTGATTGTTTAATTGTCATGGTTTAAATACCTTTACTCTTGTAGTCAAACGGCATATATTATAACTATTCTACACCATTGGTTTCAAATAATAAAGTTTGAACTTCAATATAATATGTAAATACTTTATCTTTGTTTTGCAAAGTATACATATTAATTGTTATTTGGAAAAGTTCTAATGCGTGGTTGACTCGGGGATTGTTCTAAAGACAAGGTTGTTACAACCTTACCCGATGGTCAACGTTATGAAATCATTGTTAATCAAAACATAATCCTCGAAACTATCGTATACAATGATATAGTTTTTGTGTTATCATTGGTGAATAATATATATACGCACTCCATAGTTATGTGCATAGTTTGTTATTATATAATTGTATTAATAATTCGATGATTGGAAATGTAGATGACTATAGACCAAACCCATGCGTGGTTGAAAGATTTGGAGGCACGTGGATTGCTCTCGTCCATGCATTGGTGACTTAAAAGGGCTGGAAACCCTATTCTCTTGTCATTTGTCTCTGAGGGTTTCGTTGGCCTGCGGGCTGCTCTGTGTGATTCTCTTGGCGGCCACACGGGGTCTTCACTTAGTGAAACCATTCCATAGCACGTTCATTCGTGGCATATGAAACAATACCCCTATTTTCAAAAAATATTGGAAAATACCTCCCAAAATCATTTTTTTTAACCCCCTCCCAATATGCCTTGCCGATTTTAAAAAACCCCTATTTTCCCTATATATTGCATGTATCCATTTTTTCATTTACATTTTTTATACCCCTTTACATTTCTACCTAAGGAAAAAAAAAACTAAACACAAGAAAGGGCAACACTTGATAGGCGCCCTTAGGAAAATCACTTTATTATGAATTAAAATGTATCACATGATGTCAAAACAAATAAGAGAGGGTTTATTTGTACCAATCTCAAATAGTAGTGTGTTTTCCCCAAGAAGGGTTCAAAAATGAAACTTACACCATTTATAACTGCTTCTTTCCATCACGGACTTTTTATCCAAGCACCATTTTGGTATCTAGGAGATTGTACAACTTCAGAAACAAAATTGATTTGGAATCTTCAATGCATACTGTTAATCTTTTTAGATTAACAGTATGCTCAATTTCAAATGCAGAGAATTGCAACCTGTTCTTCAGTTTAATGATTCCAATCATGGATTATTATTTCAAACCCTCGATTCTAGCAGCAACAATTTCCATTTCAATTCATTCCAGCAGATGCCCCTAATCTTGGTCCCGATTTCTTTTGGTTTCCCGGAATCTAATTAGAAATTAAGATGAAAAATTTCTTGAGATATAATTCATCGGTGGCCCAGGTTATAATTCCTTCAGATATCTTCTATGATCTACCTTTTCTCTATTTGTTTGGGCTTATGTTTCTCTATCAGTCTGCTGCAAACCATTTTACATCTGCATGAATGCTAAATCTGATCTACAATCCTATGATGAATAAATATGCAGGGTCTGTTAGCCAAACAACTTTTTCAGTATACAAAAATTGTAAATAACATCTGACCAGAAAATGAGACCATACATGGATGCCAAGTCGAGCTACTGTAACTATCACCATTTGTGCATGTGCACTTACCAGAGGAAAATAAGCAATGTAAAGGAGAGATGAGTACCGGCGAGTCACAATACATAGAAGAACATGCATTGGAATAAGATTTATTATGAAAGTGTAACCTCCCCAGGAACAGACCTACAAAGAAGAACCTGTATTAAAATTATCTTTATAATATCAATAACAATAATTGCATCATGCATGGATATCATTTGTTATTCCAATGACCTACTTACCATATAAAAGTAAGCCAAGGCATTTAAAGTAGCATAAAAAAGAGATCCAGTGTTCAATGTCTGCAAAAGTTCAAAATAACGATCACGTTAACAAAACAGGAAACTCCAGCATATTAAAATTATTTTTCATGCCATAATAAGATTAGTTTCATTGCAGACTCTAATCAATTTCCTCAGCAGTGGAACTACATATTATAAGACTGCAAATCTTCATGAATGGACATGACTTAGGTACTAAGGTTTACAAAATACCAATACCATCATTTTCAGATTTCTGCTATAATTTACACTAAAACAAGGTTTGCACATGGATGTACCTTGATATGTAGATAGAATGTAATGATCAAAGAAAATATAGCTACAGCCTCATTATCATAACTTCCAGCCACAGATCGCAATATAAATGAAGGCACCTGCAACCAAACAATTAATTATAAATCAGAAACATGTCATCAACTTTAGCAATTGAACAATAGACTAAAATAATAAATACAATGATTAAAGAAAATATGCAAAAAAGAAGAATGCTTTCTTACAAAACGCATTATTTTCTTAGTTGGCTACTTGTACTAGCACTGAAACTAAGTATACATTCAGGGCAGCATTTGCCACCTTATACTATTCATGCAGGCATGCTTCGATTTATTTTGTAGTCAACTGGAAGTCCAATATAATCATTTGGTAACAACAGAAAGTGCATTCTATGTTTATAAATTAGGATATAATCAGACAGATGAGTACCATCTCCCAAAGCCCAACTGCCATGCATATACTTTATCAAATCTGGATCCCATAATAAATTTAAATAGAACTTATAAGACTGCTATAAAGGATAGATTTACATAGCCTTCAAATTATCCTACAGATTGTTTAATTTCGTTTCTCATACATTTCCAATCAGCATTGCCCTGGGGAAGCATGCCCACCCTTGGAAACAAGTAGCAAACCTCACCAAGATTGACTGGGACTCATGAGTCAAACCTGGCTCACCTCTCAAAACAAATGGTTTCAAAATGCCAGATAGTCAAATTCAATGCCAGCATGTCTAGCTTGCAAGTACTCACAGGACAAACTCTTGCCCACAAGTACTAACTGAGTTTTCACAGCCAAGCAATTTTGACTCAAAATCCTGATGAAAACCTTAGTCTGTCCCCTTATAATTACCAGTCTGCAAAATAAGCCCCACTATGCTTAGATTTTTTCAACAGCTTCTGCAACACAGAAAAATAGTGTTTTTGACATTCACAGCTAAGGTTTCCAGCATTCAGTGAGGCCAAAGGAAAATCTTTTTCAAATTCAGATCACCGTGTGGTGGGCATTCAAAGCTGTAGCAGCAGTCTATTTTAGCTTTGCAAGAAGTAATTTCACTCATTTAGACACTGCTAAATTTTCTTTCAACAAGTTCTCAACTCACCCTAAGCTCCCTAAGAAAATTTCCCACAAAACAAATTTGGAGGTTGAATCTAATCTATTTCAGCAAATATTTAAGGCTTTTTTGTTGTTTTTAAACTTTTTCCCATAAAACCCTAGGACAAAAAATTTAAAATACATAAACCCCCTGTAGAATCAAACTCTGTCCACAATGGAAAACCCCCAGTACACACGTTTTTGCTCCCAATACAACCTGGTTCTCAATCTAGCTTGAACAAAAAAAAATGGAAGAAGAATGTACACTCCAAGCCAGGAAAGTTATTGCAAATATCTGATACAATTCTGACATTCCTTTAAGTTGGTGCAATAAGCCCTTGTTGCAATGATTTATGCAGTTGTCATTGTTGGTCATGGGTTCAAAGTACAAAATATGAAAACCTCAGGGTTGAATTTTATTTCTCAGATAGTTGAGGATCTAAGCCAAATTCTTCCATACTATCACCAGACATTAGTTGACATGGGTTGTACCATCATGAATAATAAACAGATAGATACAGGGAATAATACCCTGATAAATTTCTGTGTTTCTTGTCCGAAGAGCAGGATGTTCCCTATCCCTAGTATGTGATATTTTTATATGCATTTCAAAAGTGGTGCAGAGATCAGTTGGACACCCTGTAGAGGATTCCAGCACTTTCTTGAATAGTATAACTTATCCTACCTTCAAGTCAGACACATGTCTGTATGTGGGTAAAGATTAGCTTCATCATTAAGCTAAGTCTTGCTAAATGCATCAAGATTACGGGTGGACTGCAAAGGTTGCAGAATTAATAAGCAAGGAACATAATCCTCTTGTGGATGTTATTTGAGCACATGCAAGCTAACCCATGTACACCCATGTAGTGAAAAGACAAGTGCTAGTTGATTAATCATAAATCCATGTCGTGGATAAGGCTGACTATTCTTGTGAATAGAAATTAAGCACCTGTTTGCAAACATAAGAATAGGAATTATCTGTAAATATGCGGACCTGCAAGACAGCTTGCTTCTTAAGGTGACTTTGCTTACAGGTAAAACAACCTCAGAAATACCTACTTATAGCACTCCAACAAAGCACAAAAGCTTCTTCAAGAATAGAACCCTCTAGGAAAGACTAATCAGCAGCTTTAGGAAGGATTAAAATAGCAGCAAAAGAATTTATGTGGAGGCCCTAATCAGCTTTTCATCAGTCAAGAATAGCAAAGCATGTAAGACCTATGTCAGAGTTTCAAAAAGCAGAAGTATAGTACTTTTCTTGGAAGATCATGTGTCCTATCAGCATCCACATCAATAGACTGAATTCAGCAAAAGCCGCACTACTGTTGAGGAGGAAATTTGGGCTTATATATGAGATAAACTTGGCATAGATTCCATGACAAATTCAGTTCTTCAATTCAGACAGAACTGCAATGATTTTAAAATGTAGAAAGGCACTTTCAAATCAGAATAGAAGCGCTGCTTTTGATTCTCTGAAGAGAATGTGGAGCATAGGATAATGATACCACAAATCAATCTAAAACCAGTAAACGCCAACATTATTAGTGAGGAAAAAATCAGTCTATTTTTAGACCAAGAATAGAATTGTTTCTGGCATCAATTTTCAGTGCTAGGAGAGATTAAATTCATCGTAAATATATCCCTGCTTCTGGCTAAATTTTGCTTGAATCTATTTCTAAACCTAGCTTTTCTCTTTGGAGATGGGATTCCATCCCAAAAAGGTTTAAATCGACTTTATTTTCAGCGTAGTTCCTAGAGATTTCTTGCATCTGCTTCAAGTCAGAATTAGAATGAGTTATCTTTATAGAAAAGCAATCCATGTTTAGCACAAAGATCTCACAGCATCAGGTATATGCACAAGAGAAGGCAGAAAGAGCCAACCATTGGTGCACAGAAGTCCTTCAACATTCTTACTTCTTGCTCTTCATCGTGTTTCCAAGTCCTTAAGCTACAATCAAGCATTGTTCATAGGACAAGAAGGTTCTTAAGCTCTGTTACTTGTCATGTCCCCTTAGGTCCTTTGGACAAGTCTTACTCTGAATTTTATTAGAACTTTGTACTCAAATCAACATTTGTGAATGAAAGTCATCGTGTTCAGTCTATGAAAACATTTGATTAATTACAATCCCTTTAGTTTGTCGACTCTCTTAGCTTCAAGATTCAGATTTAAGTTTTATTAATCAACGATATTCCATTTATAATTGCCTCCTTGATTTTATTCTTTTCTCATACCCAAGGACAAGGCTGTGAAGGCACTGGTCACTCATGCACAATAGACATCTCATACAAGGTTATGTGCAGATTTTGATAGTTTTTTGCTTATTTAGAAAATTAGTTTTCAGATATGCAAACATTAATCACAAATCTGAGCCTTTTTATTACTAATTTGAAACATTTGATCACAAATTTTCAAATTTCCAATAAAAAAGACACCTTCCGGATACCCCAATCAGATCAGGGAAGCACTGATCCAGAAGTGAGAGGAATTGTGTAGGTGACAGAAAGAAAGCTGAAAGAGGTCGTAGCTAAGAGTTTCAGAACAGTGTTTTGGACAGGAGCTTGGGTAGTTGTTGAAACATTGGAGCTATGGTTCAGAAGTGAGAACCACAGAGACATCTCTGGTGTGAATGTGATAGATATTTCTATCTAGAGTGGGTGCCCATCATGGAGCATATAGCACAGTGAAAGAGAACCTTCATGTCTGGAGACAGGTACTAGGTTTGATTCCTAGTAGGGAAGGTAGGATTTCTTACTTGAATATCAATGGGATATTTTGAAACTGTGTCTGCTAAAGCTGCATCTAGCATATCATATGGACACCCATAAAAGAGGTCCTCTAGCCTTTGCTCCCATCGTTCAAGTGCTAAAGGTGTTATGTGAGAGGCATTAGGACCATCCACAAGCTCATCAGTTCTCCTACACCATACTATACCATGCATAACACTTCAGATTAGAAAGTGGGAAGTTTATTTGTCTTTCCCAAATTCACATGGACATAAAGTGTAAAACAAAAACATTGAATATTCAAGAAATTTGCTAAGAGAATTCTTCAAATCTACAAGTATAATATCCACAACCACGGATAGGGTTAGCTCATTCCATTTTCCTGTATTTCATTAATTTTGGCACAATTGCTCCACTCCATATAGAAGTACTTCCCTTAGAATGTACCCAATGGTCTATAAAGCATTTCCTATCCCAGAAGTAAATAAGCTGGACAATTAGGAGGCTGGATTTTGTTTAGGCATTCACACTAGATTAATCAGTACTATGCAAATAAACTAGGCAATAATTTTCCAACATATACAACTGACTATAGGAACAAAGTATCCAGAGTGAGAGCCAATATGAGTGTGTGAATGTGTATTAAAGTAGTAAATGGTTGGAAGCAAAGTAGACAGATAGTATACTCGGGTCAGAAGTTCTTGGACCTTGGGTGCAAAATATTTAACATGGATGACAATCATAAGGTGGATGACTTTACAGTACCACTAAAAAAACTTGACTGGCATATTTATGCAGACAACAAGGCAGCTTGTTGAGAGCATTTAACCTTTACAGAGCAAAGTGGGAATCAAATAGAATATGGCAGAACTCCATATCTAGAACAACGGAAATAATTACTATGGTATTGTTCTATTGCTAGGCCACTTCTTGCAACTCAACTATTCACATTGGATGTAAGTGTTTTGAAGGTTGTGTGCAGAGAACCAGCATATTCCACATATTTAGTAAGAAATGATACACTAATGATACGTCTCAAAGCAAAAGCCTTGCTTTATCCCTCGTTTCTTCATTACTAAGGTGGCAGGGCTCCATAACAAATCTTAGCAATAATTTTCCTTTCTTGATCATAAAGTTGGCATCCCATACACACGGGAATTCTAATTACTATCACAGAGAGCATGTTTAATTGGTATTAATTCATAATTTATCCTCCATGTTTTAAAATTATCCTATGGTTTTTGCACTCACCATATATTTCCCAAATAGCCTTCCTTCGGTCCGGGGTCATCAACAATGTTCCTGAAACAAATAATCAACGCTTCAAATTGACTTCCTTCCAATAAAGTGAGCATGCATGAAGGTCACAAAAGAAAAATCCACATGAATCAGCCCCCAGATGTTAACTATCCATTTATCACTTTTGATCTCCCTGATATTCTTTAGTGTATTATGCCCCTGAGCCACTTTCACTTATACTTAAACCAAAATCACAGTCAGCATGAGCAGAGGAACATAAACTGCATACAATGTTATCATATTATAAGCTCCGAGGTGATGAGTTCTGTGACCTTTACACTTTACTACATAGGTAATGAGACAGTCCTCAAATGGTCACCTACAGCAGCCCTAGTTATGCTCTAAAGCAGCAGCAAACATCCTTCAGTTTAATTCTGGGCAGCCTTGAGGCTAATCTAGGCACTTTGAGGCTATTCTGGGCAGCCTTGAGGCTATTCTAAGCAGAAGAAAAGCCAGCTACAGCAAATCTAGGTAAATCCTGAAAAGCCAGCTACAGCAAATCACACAACTCTATAATAAACAATACTATCATATAACAGTCTAAAAATTTCCCCACATGATTTACTTGGAACCATACCTAAGAAAGTTCCATAGCACGATGTATTGTTCATGTTGCATATCTAAAATTATTAACATACATGGAGAAGGTCAACTGTGTAGTGAAATATGACCTGAAACTCATAACTATTTGTTATCAACAGTACATACCTTTAACAGAAGCAAATCTTAAGCCACTGAAAAATAAATGTGTACATACCAAACTGAGAATCTGAAAACTTGTGGATTCCTCCTCCTGACTGCAATGAACATGAAAAGCAAATGAGTTTATTTTAGTCAAAATCATGTTACCATTCTATTCACCTCAAGAAAACTAGAAATTCAAATCCAACATTATTAGTTCCATGCTCATAATGCTTACTGAAGCAAATTCTATATACCTATAAACGAGGATTCAGTTCTAAAAAATAATACTTGCCAGAGTCCATGCTATAAAGATACTCAACAGTTGCAGCCCCAATATAGTTTACACACTTTGGAAGTCTCCATGCACCCTGCTCTAATTGCTTCACAGTTTCAGGTGGAGCAACTGTAATAAAACCAATACAAACATAATTTTCAATAAAACCAAACAAACATAATTTTCATCTCTTCCAACTTAACGCTGCATTATTCACTGCGTTAAAGTTGGTCCTCGAGAATCATCAAATTCCATGTACAATAACAACATGATAAGGTAATGTACAGTAGATATCAACAGTAAACAATCATAACCAATATTTGAATCAAGCATATACTCAGATTTTTCAGATTTGATCTTGTCACCAAAGGGACAAGTCAATATAGACAAACAATTTATGTACCTTGCGAGAGATCCATAGAAGGTTAAAGAATAAGCATATGGACAACATACTGACCCATACTTCTTAGTCAACAAGCACATTCATACCTAGTACAGTCAATCTGTCAACATAGTCATGCTGGGTAAGGATGCAGTCACATACTACAGAGACACACAAGCATACTTTGCACAGTCATGCTTGAAAAAACACAGTCCACTAGGGAAGACCCCACGGTCCACACAAGAAAACAGGCTCATGGTCACTTCATGGTCATGCCAGGGAAGGACGTGGGAAGGACCCATAGTCCACCCGAGAAAACTGATCATGGTCATGTTGGAGAAGGACACATAGTCCACCAAGAAAACATATCACGGTCATGTTGGGGAAGGACCCACAATCCACTCAAGAAAACAGATCACAGTCATGCTGGTGAAGTACCCACAGTCCACCAAGGAACATATCACTTTCACGCTGGTGAATGATCCAAATTCCACCCAATAAAATAGATCATAGTCATGTTGGAGAAGGACCTCTCAAGGTATCACTAAGGAATAGGTTTTTCGGCATTGTTGAAGGACCCACAATCCACCAAGAAAGTGCAAAGAAACAAATGATGGTCACGCTGATGAAGGAGCCACATTCCACCAAGAAACAGACTCACGGTTACACTGTGGAAGAACCCACAGTCCACCCAAGAAACAGGCCACGGTCACACTGGTGCAAAGTGACCACATGGAAGGTGTAACAAGAAAATCCCAGTCACAGGGATGGTGCAGCAAGATATCACATGGAGCATCAACAAAGATCGTGCAAAGATCACGTAGAGGGAGAGAGTTCAGAAACGCTCCTTAAGGTAAAGTATCAAAACATTAATAAACATCACCTATGGACAAAGTAAGATAAAGGATCATGAGGTGATCATGAGTCAACCCAGGTGGCCACAACAAAACAAAAAACAAACCCAAAAGGTCAAGGTGAACCATAGAAGGTGGACATGCAACTCCTTTATAGGACCAACAAGACCAATAATATGTTCTCTCTCTCAAGGTACATTGTTTTATATATTTTTGTCATCATTGTATAAGATTCATTGGTTATAGAAAGTAGAACCAATCATACCCACTCCATACCACAACAGGTGCACAACAATGAGTTTTATAACAAGAGATTTCCACACCATAGCCATCTTGCAAATCAACAACAATCACAATTTCCTAATGAGTTAATATGCACTCCACACAAACATGACAAAATTAAAGAACATGATATGCCATTTAAGAAAATATTTAGAAAACACATTTCAATAAAAACACATTAAGTAATATTCCATTTAAGTATTGAAGCAGCAATATGGGCATGGGAATCAAAATTTGACAAACAAAAACTAGTTTCATCCTTTTGAAAGTAATATTAAACATAATTGTTGAACTAGCGAACAGTTAAGCAACCCTCAAGAACCATGCTTCAAGAACGCATAGAGAAATATTTGACAATCGATAACTTCACATAGAGTTATCCCAACCGTTTGGCATCCGAACCATTCACCGCACCTGAAGATAAGATAAATTAAAATGAGTATAAAATGAGTATGAAATTTATACAAACGAATCAACAATAATACAAAAAATACTACTTCATAAATATGTTATAAGATAGTAGTACAAAAGATAAGATAAATTAGAATGGTTTGAAAACTTCACCCTATTTAAATTTTTAATGAAATCCTCAAAAATTCTGTGGTCACCTTCTTCTAACTTGTATGTGTCGTTCTTGATATTGTATGATAGGTTTGTCGTTGCTATAACAGATTCAAGTTGTATGAATAGATGATCGGTTGAATCATACTTGTAAATGTGTTGTCCCTTTATTCTATTGTACCAACAACATTGAATCTCAACACCTTCAAGCCTATCCAAAAGATCAATGTCATTATGGTAATCAAACACCCTATTACCATCCTTCTTTCTTATTCTTTGAACTCTTCCAATGTACCAAGTCCCAGAAGAAACACCGTGCTTTGTACTTTGAGATACACCTTTTCATGTAGTACGTTCAGCTAAAGCTATAGACTCGCTCTCAAACAACACCGCACAATCTGATCCAATTCCAAAACCAATTGCAACACCCTTTTTGGGGGCCCTCTCATCTCTCCTAAAGTATACTCCATTCCTCACCTTAGTCAATCTATCTTTCGATAATGTCGGGTTTCCATTCAATTGACTAACCAAACAAGATTTGTACATGTCCTTTCCATCGAGCTCCACCACTGGTTTAGTAGATATGTTTACATTTTCATCAACAAAATCTAAAATTCCATCCAACTCGTGCCTCCACTCACTTTCCATCGTTTGCAATTCACTATCATTGAGTACCATAAAAGACGAAGATTGGAATATGGATGTCGAATGACCCGGTGGAGAATTATCAACTACTTCATCCACCTCTTCAAATGTTGGAACATTGTGATCCTCTATCCATGGTTTAAACCACCAAGAATCTTCTGTGTGTCTTTTTGGTTGCATGCCAAGACCTTGTAAAATTCCCTGTGCATCATCCAATCCTATCTTGAGAGCTTCTATAATTTTATTATCGGTGGAAATTGAATCATATTGTGACAAGACCTCACCTTCCTCTACATATTGTTGATGCAATTTGTTCCAGATACTCATTTGTTTCTTCTGAGATTTATTGAAACGAAACCCTTTGGGATTCGATTCTTCTTCAGCAACTCTATTAAGGGTTCCAATAGCATGAAGTAAGTTAGCAAAATCATATGCCCTCTCTACTCCAACCACACCACCGACTTTGCTGAAGAAGTTCTCACATACATCTGACCCAGTCAGGTGCAATGCACATGGTAAGTTAGAGTATCGATCACGAAATAATATCATCAACAAAACCGCAAAGTGGCAAGAAATTTTTACATATTGATATGCCTCTCTACTAATGAAATTAATTTTGACATTAGTATTTTCTTGTTCTCTGACCCAACATAGCCATAAGGTGAAGAAATGATGGACTCTTGAAGAATTTCGCACTCTTTCCCAAAGAGTTAAACTAGGAGACAAAAAAATATCAATATAGTCAGCAACGATTGCTAGATAGGTCTCTGTACCTGATGTCCTCTCTGTCCTGCCACCTGTACATCTCATTTTCTTCAAGCACCTCTGGACATGCCTTGAAGCAATGCGTTGTGCTGAACCCCAGTTTTGGCGATCAATCCTCTCTATATCCTCAATTTTAAGCTTGTGGTCATCCACTTTAAAATTGTTATAAACCATTCTTACATGGTTAAAACTAATCAACTCTTTTCCAACAATCAGATCTCGTCAACCACTAAACAAAGGATTCACTAGCTTTTTGCCATTGTGGATGTAATCCTGGTCATGAAGTCCTGTTACTTTAAAGCCATCATTAAACCCAGTTAGTCTCCACCCTTCCCAAGGAATTTGATATCTCATGCCTGTCGTTGAGTAATAATCCTTCAACATAAGCATTCTTCTCCTACTATCCCCATCTGAGGAATGACCAATAATAGGTCCTAAAAAATATTCCACATGTTTCTTCCATAGGTCTTATACATTTTCCCATTGTCGATGGACAAAATTTGCATCAAACCTGTTGCACGTTGGATGAACAACCACAACCAAATGAGGAAGCTTCTCATGTAAAGGGTTCGCAATAATAACACGTGCATAATGGCCAATCACACAATTCTTGAAGGTATCTGTAATAATCTCATAGCCTGCAGCGCCCTGACCAACTGTCACCAAGAAATTTGATTGGCACTTATGTTCTTCTTTCATACCACAAAAACCCACCAATGTATCACTTTTTGCTACCCACCTTACATATTTTTTCACAACAGTTTCATCTTCAACAAGGCATACGGGAATTGGGCCCTCTATACCATGTTTGGCTTTATAGGAAGCATAAACTTTTTTGATTGTCTCAAAAATGTACTCTTGCTCCCCTGGGATATATGTCAATGATTTTCTAACTTGCCTTAAAGTCATAGATATCGAAGGGCCATCCAGATTCAAGCTAATAAAGCTATGTAATCTAGGACCTCCCCATAACTTAATCATCTCATAAATGGATTGAGTGGATGCACTATACCTTCTACCCGACTTTGAACGAACTAGGTTGTGAAATATATCTTGAACAAATTCCCAAACTGCATCTTTACCTTGTAATTTTCCTTGCTTATGAGCCTCACACACATCCTTGCAAAACCTGAACACATCCTTCCTTCATGTAGATTTGAACAACTTTTCCCTTAGAGACCTTGTTCTTATAGACAGTGTAGCAACCTTTGTCCTCTCCCACGAAAGAGATCGCATTGTTAACCTATGTGT
>LPNX010083680.1:5162-21918 GCA_001517045.1 Pseudotsuga menziesii
GCAAAGCTTATTTCACAAGAAATTGCCTTCACTTTTTCCCAACTGCAGGAGGGTTTCCATGTTCCCAATTGACAACAGTAGGTCAGTATCAAGAGATTTTCTTCCTAAACAATGTAACTACTGTAGGAATCAACCCTCAGTAATAAATGTGATCAGGTGATGCAATTGAAAAAGTTGGTTTTCTAAAACGAGTGGGATGCAATGGACAAACTTCAAGTATCAAGAATAGCTGCTTCCCTCACAATACAGAAACATTATGTCAAAACGTTGCATAGATGTATTTTGAAATAAAATCCTGGAATCGATTTATGACACCAATACAATTTGATAGTTTCTTTGCTTAGTCATGCAAGCCAATGACATGATGTATTTTTCACCTGCAATCTAAATGACACATGAAGTTTAAGGCCATACCCAGATCCTTTACATGATTTGGAAAACTCGACTCTGAGCTAGGGAATAACGCCCATGCCATACAAATGAGTTATAACCATAATCACTGTTCAAAACTTGTCATTTTAGTGAACAGGGTATTCTCATCCAAATTTCTCAGTTCACTGAAAATGTTACTGAATATAAGGAATCTATTAAATTACTGTGCACAGTCAACCAGGTTGTAGTCAAGTGGTAAATCTAAAAATGGTTTCAATGGGAGAAATAGGTTCAACTGCTCTGCTTATGCTGCTGCAGTTATGTATCCAAATTGTACCATCTTGTTATACTCCTTAATTGAGCCTTGGCAGTTTGTTCTAAGCATTAGGTGGAGAAATCCATGTGCAAGTCCTGAATGGTTTTGCATAATAGAAAACCCTTGGATGCATCATCTAAGCCAAAGGTTTCTGGCCCAAAAGATATTTACCCACCCATGAAAATGATGGTGAACTAAGAAAAGAGCAAGGATGAAGTTAGGGCCTGAGATGGAAACCTGTAAAAGCTCTTCAATAACATCTTCCATTGTTATTATACCCACGATCTCCTCATCCTCTGCAAGTTTTGGAAGTGGTTTATCAGCAATTTGAAGAATATCTCCTGATGGTGTGCGAGACCACCGCCTTGAATTTATTGATCCTTTGTCGTCGTCATATGTGTGACCAGCAGGAAAGATTTTCCACTTTTGAAATAGCCTTTTATTTGGAAAGGGTTTGTCCTGGGCAACTTGTGATGAATTTTGGTCCACATTGATTTTCACATCCTCACCTGATGATAAATAAGCAAGCATAACACATGTCAAGAAGATTTCAAAATTGATAGCAGGCAAACACAACTTGAGCCAAAGTTTCATTAACCCTTGCATTCCATGGCCCCCAAAACAAATACCTCTATTTTTTGTGCAAGCTCATAATAGGACTGTGAAACGGGAATCCAAAACACCTGTTCCCGGACCTCTGGAGTTCCATTCACTGGAAAAATATCTTCGGCTTGAAACCACACATTATTCAGCTGATTATCAATGTATTTCCCTAATGGAGTACTGTAGATCATTCTCATCCATTGTCTTTGCTGCATCGTGGAGAGCCTTCCATTCAATCTTTGGGAACATATGCTTCAAGAAATCAGGGTTAAATGGAACCTCCTTTGTCACAAAATTCTCAACTACCAACTCCAACGGAAACCCCCTGGTCACTCCTCCATGAGAGACGTTGTTTCGGGCTTGAAAGATCATCCATGGCCGGTTATGGCATACAAAAAGTCAAAGTGTAAGATCGCTTTGAACATAGACGATAGGACAGGTGGTTTTTTTGGCCCTAACAGCAACAAATAGAAGCGTTGAAATCTACTGGAGTGGCGAGCACCATGAAACAAGTAGTGGACCTGGCTTTGGTGTTGCAAACACCTTTCTTCCTCAGCTGCCTCGTTTGGATCAATCCATCCTTATTATTCTCAAAATATAGTGCAAGGGCGCAGGAAGATTGGGGCACAGCTTACTTCATTCAGGGTCAGAGCTAAACCAATTTGGTTTGGGCCAAAGCTTATTCCAGTCCGGTCAAGAGCTGAACCAGAGTGGACCGACCGGGCCAATTCGCGCATCAGAACACCAATCATAGTCTGTCTCTGAAGCAATCATCAGTACATATTGGGTGAATGGTAAACTAATCTCGATTTTGCACCAGAAAAAACAAACATAACCGCGCGCGCTGAACAAAATTCACAAAAAAATCAAACATAACCCACGCGCTTAAACTGGCCGTCGCTGTATCGACGCCTTGACCGTTTTATAAGTCAACAAAAGATGGTGCCGTCGCTATAGCGACGGTCCGGCGTGGATACAGCGACGAAAGTCGGGGCTTCTTAAAAAAAATTGTAAAAATGCATAATTTACCCTTGATTTTTCCATGAAAGTAAAACTAACGTGGAAAACTAACGTGGAAAAATTGATCACATGTACTAGTGAGGGCCCTGACAGTCCCTAGCATAATGTCCTACAACTCCGCAGTTGTAGCAAGTGATCGGTCCACGACCACATCCAAAGCCTTCTCCACGGCCAAAGCCTCCTCCTCTTCCTCATCCTCTGAACCCTCCTCCATGGCCACCATAAGCCGGATCATGCTGTGGTCCTGCTACAGGACCTTGTGTCTCCGATTGGACTCTGTACAAGTCTTGCTTGCTCCCGACCATGAGATCATAGGCTCGCCAATCGTGTTCATCATGGCCTACGAACTTACAGAAAACGCAGTATAAGTTCTTAGGTGTCTGCACATACTTCTGAAGTAGAGGGCAATGGTGAGGTAGATGTCCTCGCGTTTTGCATATTTCACACCACAGCTCGTGGGTCTGTGGTAAGGGGTTAGGAGCCCTTGTCACTATATATTCTACAAAGACTAGACAGTCGTCTTTACTATGGCCTTGTGCTTTACACTTTACGCACCATATGTCTTGTGCAACTTCTTTCCCTTTCTTAAGCTCATGCATCTGTAACGTGAGACTAGCCAACTAGTTTTGTAACGTTGCCATGCTTTTGCTGGTCTCAGCTAGAGGTGAGGCCTCTAGTTTCATTTCCATCTCCAACGCTTCATCTTGCGTTTGGAGTTTCTGCTGCATTAATGACAGTCTGATGTGAGGGAGCAGCGTTGCAATAAACCATTCCTTATGCTGCTCTGGCGCAAACTCAAAGTTGACTTGGTCTATAAGGGCTTTGAATTTTTGGTCAAAGTCCCATACTGACTTTGTAGGTAACTGCTTAATGTCTTTGAGCTCTGTAATGCACTATGACTCAGACTTAGGTTTCTTAAACTCTTTAATCATGGCGGTCTTGACCTGGACAAGTGTTCTGGGTACTGTGGTATACTTTATATACCATGTTAAGGCTCTATCTCTCAGTGTGGTGAGCAACTGTACAAGTTTAAGATTATCGTCATTGATTGCTTTAGTGGTCCACATGGCTTCACATAGAAACCAATGTTGTTCTGGGTCCTCTGCTCCTGTACCCTTAAATATAGGTAGCTTCATATCGTCCCCCATTCTATTTCTACGTGGAGGGTGTTGATGGGCTGTGTTACTACCACTCGGCAGTGTAGGTGGAGGTGATGTAGCGGTAGTATGTACTATTTGCGAGCTACTGGATGAAGTTCCTGCGGGATTGTTTTGTGTCCCGGTCTGTTTCTGTGGGGTGTAAGGGTGGTAAGGGATACCCCCCTCTGTTCTCTCTGTGGTACTGTGATTATGTTCTCTAGTATTATCTGAACCGCTTTCAAATATGGGAGAGCTGAAATCTACTTTGTATTTCTTTCCACTACATGTTCGGCCAATGTCATCAAAATCACTTTCAGACTCTTGTGACATTACTATCTTTACTTATTCATCTGAAACTAGATCCATTGTTCCTTTTTCATGCAATAACATCTTAATGGACAAGTTTAAGGATTTTAGGTACTTACCGTGATAGCCTTTGAAGAAGTACCGCTCTGCCTCACTGAAGCTTTTTCTTTGATCAACTGCAAACTCCGTGACGAAACCTCCTAGCACACTCACAAGCCAGAAGTCTACTGCCCTTGTGATGGGATTATCAAGGTTCTCCACGGTCTGAATCAGCTCCGGTGTCCAGAAAATGTTTCTTTCCTTCTTGAATATGCTCGTATCAGTCAACTTTGATAACCAGTCATAAATCTCATCCCCAAAGGTTGCAAAAAATATCGCGTGCAGGTCTGAAGATATATGTTTTTGTAACCAGGCCTTTGTACTCATTTTAGGACTCATGTTCTCTCGCTCAACAAATTCTCTTATGTTGGACCCAACCCACTATTTGAGTTCGTCTCTAGTAGGATGCCACCAGAACATCAGTGCTCAGTTTGTTCAAAGCCGGCAATGAAACCATTTGTTGGCTGCTTTGGGAAGACCTAGGTTTACTATAATTAACCAACAACACCCCTAGCTCACTGGCCCTTTCGGTGACAGATCGTGGAGCGGCCTGAAGTCTCACCCGAAGTGACTCTAATGGGTTGGCCAAAAGACTCAAGTGTCTTCAATCGGGTTCTGTGGCATCCTGCGTGCCTTGCAGCTCTTCTAGCCATGAGATTTCACTTTCTGTGACACACTACCTTCTCCTACGCGTAGTGACTCTAACCTTTATCACATCGTCGCGCCTCGGCTAACACATAACTCCCGCCTATGCTAGATTCTCAACCGCAGCGCACCACAACTTCTCTGCTGGTGCGATATCACCTCCCTGCGATATCCTACCGCTGCAGCTCTGCGTAGTTAGTGCTACCTGTGTCCAACTTACAAGACTCAATGCTCAAGGCTAATTACTCTATGACTCTTAACTATCTGCGATGAACACCATTAAATTCTTATACAAAATACTTAAAGACTTTGCTACTTTTATCCTTAATAGTGCTGTAGACTGAGTAACGCATACATACATTAAACTGTAAACAAGGTTCAAGTACTAACTGATAGATGCAACAAATAAACACAACACATAAATCAATCGCATAACACTTGATTTTAACGTGGTTCACCTCCAGGATGGAAGTTACATCCAAAGAACTGTGTTTCTCTATTATAACTTGAGGGAAGCAAACACAGTTCTGCTGCACCGCATATGCATCTAGAGATCTTATGGGTAACTCCGCACACATCCTAGAGCCCTTCTCTCTTAGATCTCTTTTCTATATCTATCTCTATATTGCCTCTCTTACAATATACTCTTCTCTCTCTGTTAATCCCTGCTGATTGTTACATACAAGATCAATGAGCCAACTACTGGTTACAGTAAGATACTACAGCTAATAACATAACCAGAGCTCGAGTCCTACAATACAACTGACTATGAGCTAACTAACAGATTGGCTCAAGGCCTTACAATGCTTAACTGGATAGTTCTCTGAATAGCTAACCTTTTACAATACAAAATATATCCCTTTATAGGCGGCGTGAAGGTCTCGCCATTACAACACTGTGGGCCTGTCCCAACAGTAAAACCCAAACCCTAACTAGTGACAGTCATCATAACTGCACTTGGAGTCGCCACTTTCTATCACACCATAGCTCCTATGTAGTCTTCCATGCTTCCTGGCACTGACCATGGGTACTATGCACCGCTTCTCTCTACCACAGCTTCCTGCAATATTCCATGCTTCCCAGCACTGACCATGGGTATCGGTGCTGCTTCCTCTTCTATCCTTTGCTTTCAATACCTCGGCCTCGTCGCTCCTTTTCCTTTATGAGGGTATCTGAACCCTCTTGTCTCCGCCGCTGCCTTCAATGCAATGGGTGAGCTCTCTCTTCTCGGCCGCTCAGGTACTATCATCTTTCTTGACTTCTCTGTCCCAACAATAATGATTTTCAGCTCCGATCTGTAGCTAGAAACATGCTACAGCATCGTAGCTTTACCTCCTATATCTCCGCCAAAACTATCTATCCGTCAAAATAACATCTTCTTCTGTAGCTGCGGGACCCTACTCCAACAGTGTTTGGGCCAAGTATTCCACTACCGAGTATTTAGAAGCATCCCTCACATTAGGGTTGTGAAACATCTTTTTGAAAACACCTTTTGGTATTTTTGGCATAGGATCAGCTGGTTTATCGATTGAAAGTGGGCCTAAAGTTTCGACAGTTTTCTTATCTTTCTATGGAGCCTATGTGTTAACACCCAAAAAGGGTTCACTACCTCATCTACCCCATTACATGGCTCATTTGTCCATTTTCCCACCATATTTCCATCAAAAACCTATAAAACCATGCAAAAAGCCTCCAAAAGGCCATAAAACCCTCTTTTCCTCCAAAAAAGCAAAAATCTCCAAAAATGAATAAAAATATAAAATAATGAGGAAAATGAGGAAGAAACCCTAACCCTAAAAGTTGCATGGTTTCCAACTATAAATAAGTGATGGAGACCCCTTATTCATCATCCACAATCACAGTATCCTGCCTCTGCCAAAATTGGTCGTGAAACCCTAGCTCACCATTGAGCTACTTTCACCATTGAGAGCCCCTTTTGGCCAATTTCCACCATTGGAGAAAGAGAAGAAGCAGCTTGAAGCTCGGAGCCATCGACTCGGATCACCGCAAAGGGCTTCACCAACCTTCCATTGGAGGTAAGATCAATAAAATAATTCTTTACCTTTTACTTATTTGTGCTTCATACATGTTTAGATTTAACTTTTGATTTCAGTTATAGTTTTTAATTCACATAACATTGAACTGCTACTAAGGAATCCATTGTCCTTAGTAGGTACTCATTCGTACAAGCTAGGGCTAAAACCCTAGCAACAGTTTTGGCGACTCCGCTGGCTTTTTTCTTTATTTTCTTTTTCGTTTTGTCCTTTCGGCTGTCGTTTTCGGCCGCCGTAAACCGCCATTTTTTCTCTGTTTGCCGCGCTCTGACCGCGCCTGTTAGCACTTTTTCCGCGACCTGACCGCACTTGTTTTCTTCGAACCCGCGGTCCGACCGTGCCTTCTGTCCAGAAACCTGCGACCCGACTGCACCTGTTTTCTTCAAACCCGCGGTTCGCCCGCGCCTTTTCAGCCCTTAGCCGCGGCCCGACCACACCCGTTTACGTCAAACCCACAGTCCGAGTGCCGCTGTTAGCCAGAAACCTGCGACCTGCGCGCGACTGTTTCCTTTAAACCCGCGGTCCGAGCTCCGTTGCTAGCTAGAAACCTGCGTCCCGACCGCACCTGTTCACTGTAAACCCGCGGTTTGACCGCCGCTGTTAGCTAGAAACCTGCGTCCCGACTGCAACTGTTTACTTCAAACCCGCGGTCCGAGCACCGCTGTTAGCCAAAAACCTGTGACCTGCGCGCGACTGTTGCCTTCAAACCCGCGGTCCGACTGCGCGATTTCGCCCCATACCCGCGATCCGTGATTTAATTTTTTGCACTTGTCGCTGCGCCGGAACCCAGTCACTTTGCTTCCATATTTCCTGCATCCCTACAGCCTTTCTGTCCCATGTTTACAAAATTGTTTAAAATTTTTTTAGCATTGTTTATTCAGCATTATTTCAGCATTGTTTATTCAGATAAATTTTGCATGATATAAATTTTTTCATTCAATTATATTGTTATTTCGGAAGTTGCCCTAGCACTTCTCTTTTGGGTTCATAACCTCACAAGCACACAATCTATCACCTAAATCAAGTGAGACTTAAAAAATACTTAACTCAACCAACATTCTAACCCCACTTTGGGAACATAAAAGAATTTTTGTAGTTAGGTAGGATCAAGGGGATAGGCTTCCAATAACACCCCTTGGTTATTAACACTTGAGACATAGTTGTTTTCCTTTAGGGAACCAAAATCCCCTAGTATTTTTTGACACGGTCACAACCAGATTATCAGAAGGCCTCTCCCTTAGGAGGGTTGAAGTCGTGAGATCGGTTCCGGAGGTCTGAGTGGAATACTGAACTCCATTCAGTAACTGAAGGGCTACCTTTTGCAGTTCTTGGAATATCCCTGTATAGGGAATATTGCGGTTAAAGGACCAAGCGGCAGATTTACCTTTCTGGACGTGTCATGAATGGGGTATCTTAGTTTCCATACTTCTAGGTTTGAGTACCCGGTGTCCCTCCCGGTAGGGGGATACTTTAGCCATTTGACTTTCCTATTTATATTGTCTCACTTGGATTTCATCACCTTGCAGAGGATATGCTTAGTTGAGTCATAATACTTTTAGTTAGGTGTTTGGAGGATCCCTTACCTCCTTTTGGTCTAGTGAGTCCACCGTTTTTTATTTTTTAGGAAACCTATTGCTTATTGGTATTCTGACCACTTTTGTTGACGCTCCGCCTATTATAGCACGCTGTTACAGTGGGTGTTTTTGAGTTAGTTTTTTGGCCTGAGTGCTCTATTTTTTGAGCTCTCCTTCTGCACGGTCGGTTGCATTAGGGTTTTTTGAGCTGGTTTATAGTTCCCTCAACTAGAGATTTGACATCATTTATCACCATTGCTTCCCCAAGACATTCTCGGCGCCTCAGAGGTGAGCCCCCACAGCACGGATCACTTGATACCACTCATCGTAGATCTCGAGCCTTGTCACTTGACTCCACTCGTTAGCGGCATAGGACTCCGTCACCAGATTCTGACGCCCCTTATTTTACCTTAGACTCGGAGCCTGAATCTGAGAACACCCTTTACACCGCCCCTACTAGCCCCATGGCTGGCGTGAATCCCACTCCCTTAATAGGAGGTACCGTTGGTGGCACATCCACCACTACACCAGTTATCACACCTATCATGGGTATGCCCTCCACGGGAGGCCCATCTACCGTTCCCCTCACCGTACCTATTCCCATGGCGGGAAGACCTATTCCCACTCCATTAGTGGTTCATACTACCCATGTTGGTGCAGGACCGTCCCATACCAACTTAGTTCCCCCACTTGGGGCTAACCTCCCTCACATGACCCCTTCACTTGGGGGCATGGGCCTCAACTTGAACCAACCCACAACCGTGTCACACCCTTCGTCCAGTTTGCCATACATGGCTAGCCTCAACCTACCTAACCTAGCCAGATTAACCAACGACCCCATCCGACACGACCCTACGTGGCCCCACATGCCTACCAAGCTCCCCTCTGACATCCCTAAGTTCGAGGGTAAGGCAGGTGAGGACCCACAGAACCATATCATGTCCTTCCATCTATGGTGTTCCTCAAATTCCATAGTAGACGACTCCATTCGCCTCCGTTTATTACAGCGCACTTTCACTGGCTCTGCTGCCAAGTGGTATATCGAGCAACCCCATGGAACCCATGTCACCTTTACGTCCCTTGCCTCGACCTTCCTACAGTTCTTCCAGTTACCTGTCCGCTATGACGCGAGCGTTGAGATCCTCCTCTCTTGCAGACAGAACACGGCTACCCACATCACAGACCACATTCACGAATGGCGGCGACGCCGTAGCCTATGCAAAATCAAGTTAGATGACCGAATCTTCCTAGATTGGTTCCTCAAATCCCTCCTTCCGCTCATTGCTAAGGATGTGGCAGCCGAAAGACCCCAGTCGGAGGAAGAGGCCATCCTTAAAGCCCAGCAGTTCGATCTCATTTACGCCCAGTCGGGTTATCTTTATACCATCATACCAGACGCCCCTCGCGGTGATCCCTCCCAGCACGATGCACCGGGGGCATCCCACGCTGTCGACGGCATCATTGGCCGTCTCTCTTTGCAGCCTCAGCCATTTTCCATAGCCCGTCCTCCCCCTAGCCCTGAACCTTCGCGGGCTACATCATAGTCCGAAGCAACCAACTCGTATGCTCAAATGCCACATCAACACCATTCCCATGGACCCTCCTGTCCACCTCAGTGTTTCGGTAATATGAATTCCGCTTACGCCCCCCCGATCGCACGTCAGCCCTACTATCATCAGCAGGTTGCACCAGCTCTTGCGCCACCACAAGCCCAACCTCATTATTATCAGCCACAGCCAGCCCCTGCGGAAAACCCACAACCCACTCCACAGCACTATCAACAACCCCCTCAAGTCGCTGCACCAGTGCAGCCTCCACCTCCATATTATCCACCGCAGCCCACTCCTGCACCTGCGCAAACTCAGAATCCACCTACTACCCAAGGGCAGGTTTACGCCCAAGAAAACCCGCCGCTAAACCAGAACAACCAACGCAACCAGGGCCAACAAAACCGCGGCAGAGGCCGCAATCATGGGAACAACCAACAGACCGAGCAAGCTGGTCAACACCCTAATCCCCCCGCTAATAATAACGCGGCCCCTACCAACCAAAACCCTAATCGCCTGCCCAAGCAGGCTAAAAACCCTAATTTATGAACGAACTATCCTTTTTCTGTTTGCGGGGTCTATGGCCACTACACACATTTTTGTCCACTTATGGAGCGAGTTCAACAACTTTTGGCTGTGGATAGACTACGCCAAGGATAGGCGGCTCCTCAAACACCACCCAATCCCCCACAACCTCAGCAGCCACCTTTGGTGCTACAAAACCCCTTACCAAACCAAGGCTTAGTGAACACTGAACCATTGGCTCCACCTCCAGCTAATGCGCCCATCCAACAAATCACTTACGCGGCTCCTGATCAACCCATATTTGACTCAGGTACCCACCATCTGTTGATGATGTCCTTCGATGAGGTCAACCTCCAGACTCGGCGGAACCAATATGGTTCCACCCCAGAAGCCCCTCCTGCCAATAACCCCGCTAACGCTCATCCCACTGATCAAGCGTTACGTATACCTCCACCGCCACTAGATGGAGCTCCCAAAATAGCCTGTTTCCCACTTCGCCGTATCAACAACAACCCCAATGCGCGGGCTGCATCTAACTACAACATTGTCGATGATTTAGCCCAATCCCCCATAGCCATGTCTGCGTTAGAAGTCTTAAAAAACTGCCCTTCGCAGCGTAAGACTTTACTCTCAGCCATTGGAGCTATCGATCCAAATGATTCACAGTTAATGGCATTTGATTTGGACCAATCCGAACCCCGCCTGCCTTCCAATTTATCATTCCAAGTTTCTGTCTCCATTCGGAATTTTGTCGTCCATCGATGCATTATTAATGAAGGTGCCTCTACATGTGTCATGCCCATCTCCATCTGGCAGAAAATGGGATCCCCCCCTCTCCAGCAGTCCTCTACTGCGTTGCGAGCCTATGACGGCCATTCAGCTCAACCACAAGGCCTATTGACCAATGTCCCCCTCCAGCTGGCTGGTAAAACTGTCCTAATCAACATCGAGGTTATCAATGCCCAGCTGGATTATAACCTTTTACTTGGCCGCAGCTACATGTATGCCATGCGGGCAGTCGCTTCTACCATTTTTTGTATCATGATGTTCCCCCATGAGGGATGCGTAGTTACGGTTGACCAACTTACTTACCACGATCCCAATGCCCCTGTGGCGCTCGAAAATGTTCTCCCCATGGTGGAACAACCTATCTCAGGTACCACCAACACAGTCGTTTCTTCTATAGGGCCCGTGCTCCCCATGGTTGAACAACCTATTTCAGATGCCACCACCTCATTCGTGTCTTCAGTGGGTCCCGGCGTTTACTCCGAAGCACCAATGATCTCAACCTTCCCATCTATTCCACCCCCGTCTCCTACCATTGAAGTGTCCGACCTATGTACCCTGTCCCACATCACGCGGACTCCTACTAATCAAACACCTTTGTTTCCTAAACCCCCTTTGGTACTTAGTCACATTGGTACTACACCCATTCATACCATTCCTTTCCTCTTCCCTCCCTCGGGAGTGGCTAGCGCCCCGGTCATGGCTACCCTCAACCTCCCTGGTTTAACCTTAGGATTACCCGTTTGGTATCTTTCGCCTCCCGTTCGTCCCCCGACACCAGATGTCGTCCTACAACCGGTGCAACCTATCATACCTACTAGTCAACCACCTCCCGGTGTCGCTACCCCGTCACCCTCCGCAAAACCTTCCCCTCCTCTTACCAAACCCACTGGGGGCAGAGGCCCCCAACCTTACACGGCTGTCCCACCTGCTAAGACAGTCAAAAACCCCCCTGTGTTTCGTGCTCCTCCCAAATGCGCGCTATGCGATGAGTTGGGCCATGCGACTCACCTATGTCCTCAGTTACCAGTATTAAAGAAGTACATGCAAATGCTCGACAACGACCCCACCATCCCGGTTGTCCATCTTGATCCAACCCCTACGCCTCGCGAAAAATCCCTGCGCACTAATCACTCATGTGCCTTATGCGATGTTTACGGGAATTACTCCCATCAATGTCCCAATCTCCCCGAGTACAGAATAGCTCTCTATGAGATGAACAATCCGGATCTTGAGACGGCACCACTCACCATTAAGGAAATCCATTCCCCGGTCTCTTCCCCTTCCGAAGAGTTTAATACCACTCTCTTTGAGATAAACAATCTGGATCTCGAGATGGCACACCTCACCATTAAGGAAATCCATTTCCCGGTCTCTCCCCCTTCCAGAAAGGTCAATCCCATTCTTTTTGAGATGAACCATTTAGATCTTGAAAAGCCATCACCCACCATTGTGGAGATCCACCCCCCGGACTCTCCCTCTTCCGAAGAGATTAATACCATATATATGATCTCTTCCGTCCCTACATCCCCGTCAATCAATTTGACGACCCAAACATTCCATACGGATGAGGAAATTATCGAAGCTCTCACTGCCCCGGATTATCCTTGGGATGACATGCACCATCGTTCCTACTTCCTCCCAGATGAATCTTCCTCTAACACTGCTACCCAATTTACAGTCGAGTCCAAAGACTTCCTTCCCCCCAAGGTTGACTGGTTCAAGGACCCGATTCCTGCTCCTGACGCCTTCGAAGAGGGTAACATGGCCAACATCTCACCTGTCATCAAAATTGATATTGCTACCCCCGGAGGCAGCCCCGAACTCATCGCTTTAGGAGCATCTTGCACTGAGTAGGAGATCGAGGAATACAAAACACTCTTCAAATAATTTCGTGATGTCTTTGCCTGGTCCTATACCGAAATGCCTGGTCTTGACCCTACCATTATAGAGCACCACATTGACACATGGCCTGACGTACCCCCCGTTCTTCAGAAACAGCGTCCTATTCATCCCTCAAAACTCCCAGCTGTCAAAGCAGAGATTGAGAAGCTTCGCACGGTAGGATTCATTTATCCTATTGCCTATACCACCTGGGTTTCAAACCCTGTTCCTGTCAACAAAAAACAAGGCACCATTCGAGTATGCACTGAATTCCGAGACTTAAACCGTGCCTGTCCCAAAGACAATTTTACCACACCATTCATTGACCAGCTCATTGATGCGTGTGCAGGGCATGAAGTCCTCTCGTTCATGGACGGTTTTTCCAGATACAACCAGATCCAAATCCGAAAGGAAGACCAGTACAAAACCGCTTTTACTACCCCATGGGGCACCTTTGCCTATCGCGTCATGCCTTTCGGCCTCAAAAATGCTGGTGCCACATTCCAACGGGCCATGACATATTGTTTTCATGATTTGGTCCATATCCTGCTCGTCTACCTTGATGACCTTACAGCTCGTTCCCGAAAACGATCAGACCACCTTGATGACCTTCGGCAAGTTTTTCTGCGTTGTCGCAAATATTGTATCCGCTTCAACCCACACAAGTGTGTCTTTTGCGTTCCGGCAGGCCGATTGTTAGGTTTCATCATTTCCCAGAAAGGAATTACTGTTGATCCCCTGAAAGTCCAAGCCATCTTAGACCTTCCTTCTCCTCGAACACTACGACAACTCCAAAGTATGCAAGGGCGATCCAATTTTCTTCGACGCTTCGTTCCTGATTACGCCACAACCGTCCACGGTTTCTTGCGCCTACTCCGTACCCACGTACCCTTTGTCTGGGACGCGCAAGCAGAAGCTGCATTCGAATACCTCAAGAAAGCTCTCACACAAGCCCCCTTGATTTCCCCTCCGGATTTCTCTCAAGACTTCATCCTCTACATCTCGGCATCTGAACATGCTGTGTCCGCAGTCTTGGTTCAAGAAGACACCTCACGCCAAGAGCATGTCATTTACTACGTCAGCCAGACCTTGTCTGGCCCACCCCTACGTTACCCATATGAGGAGAGACTAGCCTTAGCCGTGGTCTTTTCCGTCCAAAAATTGAGACACTACATTTTACTTAGTCATACCACAGTTGTCGCCGATTCTAACCCCATGGTATATCTCTTAAACCGACGTCTCCTGCAAGGTCGTGTGGCTAAATGGGTCATTATCCTCCAGGAATATGACCTCACATTCCGAACACCTAAGAGCACTAAATCCCTTGCGCTTGCCCAGCTCATCACAGATCTCCCCTCCTTCATCCTGGCCCCACCTATCTCCGAGGAGTTACCCGATAATCACTTGTTCACCATCTCGTCCGAAGACCCGTGGTATGGTGATATCTTGTTATACCTGCGCACACAAAAGTTCCGACCCACCATCACTCGTAATGGACGTCGTTGTATCCGTCATCAAGCCTCTCGCTACCTCCTCATCGGAGATGTCCTTTACCGGCGAGTAATCGACATGATTCTTCGTCGTTTCCTTACACACGAGGAAGCTGAATAGGTCCTTAATGATTGTCATAGCGGTGCCTGTGGCGGCCATTTCTCAGGGATGGCCACTGCCCAAAAGGTCGTCCACGCCGGATACTTCTGGCCTACACTTTTCACTGACTGCATCACTGCGGTCAAGCATTGCCATAACTGCCAACTTTTTGCCCCCAAAGCCCGGACACCACCTGCTCCGTTACACCCAGTCGTCACCATTGGTCCCTTTTGTAAGTGGGCCATCGACTTCATGGAGTGTAGACCCACATCTGCGAACGGCCATAAGTACATCATTGTCGCCGTCAATTACTTCACCAAATGGGTGGAAGCCATGCCCACCTTCAACTGCACCGCTAAGACTGCTGCCCGTTTCTTTTTCAACCATGTCATCACTCAATTCGGGGTCCCTAAACAGTTGGTCTCAGACCATGGATCACACTTTGAAGACTCCGTGTGGCGTGAGTTATCCACCTTCCTTAAGTTCCAACACCAGTTTTCCTCGGCCTACTACCCTCAAGGGAATGGTCAAGTCGAAGCTGTTAACAAAATCCTCAAAACCATACTCCAACGTACTATTGATCGGCATAAGTCCAATTGGCACCATATGCTATTCCCTGCCTTATGGGCTTACCGTACCTCCACCAAAACCGCCACCAGTTTTACCCCGTTTCATTTAGTTCACGATGTAGAGTCTGTCCTCCCCATCGAGTGTCAGATACCTGCCTTACACATCGCCGTTGAGCTTCTACCAGATACCTCCCCCCTTGCACACCGTCTGTTATCCCTCGAACAAGCCGATGAAGATCGTCGTGCCACCCTCCAGAACATCGAGGCTGCCAAAATCCGCTCCCAAGCCAGTTATGACAAACATGTTCACCCCCGAACTTTCCACGAGGGGGACCTCGTCCTCGCCTATGACCAAGCCAATGACAAAAAAGGTAAAGGAAAGTTCGACTCCATGTGGCAAGGCCCTTACATTGTACAGACTTGCCTCGGCAAGGGGGCATACGTATTAGCTAACTCTGAAGGCCAACCTTTACGCAACCCCCGTAATGGGTTGTACCTTAAACGTTTTTACCCATAACTGAAGCCGCGACCTCATTGGTCCGCATTGTACAGTTTGCTCTCCTTTTTGTTTTTTCCTTTTTTACCATAATCTCACATTCATCGTCTTTGCATGCCCACAGATGGACCATCTTCCACCTCGTTACATTGGCTACGCGGATGGGGAAAGCCACTGGTCTCCCAACCTGGCTTCTGCAGCATGGGTCTTGTATTCCCCTTCCCACGAACTGATTCACCTTGACGGAACATGTATAGGCACTGCTACCAATAACCAGGCTGAGTATGATGCTGTGACCGGTCTCCTGACTGCTGTCCTCCAGATGGGAATACGTCACCTTCCGGTGTTCTTAGACTCCCAGCTACTTGTCTCCCAGCTCAACAATTGCTACCAGGTGCGCGATCCTTGCCTCTTTAGAAAATTCCTGCATACAAAACAACTTAGCCGACAGTTTGAATCCATCACATTCACGCATGTCCCCAGAGCTCAAAATAGTGTCGCAGATCAAATGGCCAATAACATCCTAGATTGGCATATCCATCACACCATATAACATCTCCATCATGCATCATAGCATCTCATCTAAACATATAAAAAACCAAAAAGACTGCATGGCATCAACATTTGCATCCATATACATAAACCATAAAACCACATTTGCATCCATAGGGGCACACACGTGCCTAAACATACATAAATCATGTCACATCAAATTATAGACACAAGGGGCATCCACGTGCCTAACATCCTAGACTACTTGCATCCACGTGCAATACAAACATATCAAACATCATAAAGCGCATCCACGTGCGTACCAATGATGAAACATCATAAATCGCATCCACGTGCGTACCAATGATAACAACAAATGGGTGCATCCATGTGCATACATATATATATACATCAAACCCAAAAAAACAATATATACATGATCCATACAGGTCTTGAGTGCCCCCGTACTCAGATATACAACAAATGTATATACATCCTAAAGACCTCATCAAGTACAGGCCGTAACTACAAAACTAGGAGGAGAGTCCCCTGCACTCCCTATAGAGAGTCGTATCCTGCATCACTGCCAGTATCTGTAGCCTCTGAGTCCTCCCTCTGCTCCTCCTCCGATGATTCCTCATCCCGTCGGGGCCTCCGTGCCCGTGCCCTGTCCGCCAATAGGGCCACCCGGATCGCGATCCCTCTAAAATCCCGAGGTGCCCTCATACAATCCTGGACC
>LPNX010083681.1:0-83224 GCA_001517045.1 Pseudotsuga menziesii
ATCTAACCATAACGCGGTTCCAACTATAGAAATCTGTTCAACAGTTTTCTGTACTTTCAATGAATCCTATAATGAACCCAATTTATAATCCCATGGCTTTAGAGTCTCCACTAGAAATACCTGGATTTTGTGATGGAACATCACTTAAAATGCCTGAAAACGGTATTGTTTCTCCCATGTACAGAGAAGAACCCAATGCAGACACTGCCCGTCTTGAACATGAGATTATGTCGCTACAGAACCCTCCACCCTGCATAGAAATTTACAGTAAAAAAGATATTAATCCCAATAAGAGGGACGAGGTAAAACTCTTAACACATTTCTCTGTTTCTCATTAATCTTTGTGAACAGCTCAGAACAGTCATCAAACAACCATAAGAGCATAAGTATTAAAATAACAAAGCATAAGTATTAAAATAACAAAAACAACCTTGAGGGCTTCATGGATATAGAAACTGAGAGAAACAAAATGGATATATATGTAATAGGAGAAATGACTTGCCTCCATGTGAACAAGCCAGTTATTTGCACCTGGTCCGAATCCCCTGTGTAAATGGTAAGCTGGTGGGCTTCCATCTAAACAAACTGCAACCAGAAATAAGCTTCCTCTTCAGTTACTTTCTGAAATCCTAAAACTGGACAGAAGCAGAGGGACAGATATACACTTACCAGCTCCTTTGGATACTGCATTGTTCAGCACAGTGATGTTTACCAAAAGCATTGCATTGGACGAACCAACATCTGGCAATTTGTTTGTTGCAACGGATCCCCCATGATATTGGAACTGTGTATTGGTATCTATTGTTCTCAGTGCCATTGCAATGAAAACCAATATACTAGTAAAAGCACGGTTTCTGGATGCCATATTTGCACTTCCTCTGCTGATCATCTCAGAGCCTAAATGCTAAAGAAAATGTAAATCTATGATAAACCAAATGCCGAAGAAAATATGAAGCATATAGAAATGGCCACATTAAACTTCCCAACAAATGGGGAAAAGATAATAAAACACTGCTAACTTAAATATTTAGCCATGGCTGATTCATAAAAGAAACACTAGTAAATGAATTTTCAAAATTTCAAACAGTCTCTTACTGAGCCCAAATGCTAAAAACTCTAAAAGAAACACTAGTAAATGAATTCTCAAAATTTCAACCCTTTCTTACTGAGCCCAAATGCTAAAAACTCATTTACTGTCTCTTACTGAGAATAATTGGAAAAACTCATTTCTCCAAAGAGATTTCACAAAGTGCACAAATTTTTTGGAGTTTCTTTTGTAGGTAGTTAAATATTTATATTTGGGTAAAGTCGTTTCTCCATAGAGATTTCACAAAGTATAAATTTTTTTGGAAAATATTTTTAGATAGTCAAATTTTTATATTTTCTTAATTTTACTGATGAGTTTTCTTACCTCTAAAAAGTTTATAATTTTACATAAAATTTATTAATAATTTTGAAAATTAAAAAATTAATAAAGTACTTATTCCATTTTTCTTTAAAAGCATTTTTTTCAAAGATACAACCTAGTTACACTTTTCAACTTACTCCATTTCTGAAATATGAGCAAATCTGCTTATTTCATCTTGAATAGTCGCGGACAATTCCTCATGATCTTCCCCGTGGTTTCCCTGCCATTGGAATGCAGTTGGCGGATTGGGCATTGCCTATTCAACTCCGATAACAGAAGAAAATGGCTTCTGTGAGATATATCTATCTCAGAGATTTAAATGGAATGAAAAAATGTTTACATTATCGCACATCTCTTTATTTAAAAATAATGTGAAGAGAATATATTTAATAAAAATTTTTTTTCTTTGTTATGGGATGGTTATGTTGATAAAAATTTAGATATTATATTAGATTTTGGATTTGTTTGAGCAAATTAACAAGATTAACTTAAGTGTAACAATTATATACCAAAAATATATTTGATGGTAGTCTTCTTTTTGTAAGTTTAGAAACTATTATATTAAGAGAAAATAGTGTTATAGATTTAGATCTTATATTAGATTTTGAATTTGTACAAGATTAACTCAAGTGTAACAATTATATATTAAGAATATATTTGATGATAGTCTTTTTTTTGTAAGTTCAGAACTATTATATTAAGAGAAAATAGTGTTGCTGATAAAAATACAGACCAGCAATAAAAAGGATCCTCCCTTTGAAAGGGAAAGCAGATCCATACAGAGAATTGTTTAAGATTGTTACAAAAATACATCAGGCTGAGCTTGAGAAGCATAGTCCTGGAAGACCACTGGCCTAGGAGTCTTATCTTGTTATGAGTAAATGCAACTAAATTAAGATTTAAATAACATTCAGTTAAAGGATGGTTAAAGAAACGTATAACAATTTGTTTTTGTTTTTTCATATCAGTTTTTGTTTTTTTGTTTATTAAATAGTATTTGTTTTGTGGTTATATTAACCGCAACAATCTGCTCTGAATAATGGATATAGAATTATATATTTTATCCTTTGTTTAACATCTAATAATCTTTACAAAACTAAGTGATTGGTTGTGCCTATAGACATTCATGGGCCACTTTACTTATGGCTCTGCTAGTTATGGCTCTGCTAGTTATATGTACCTATCAATCTCTAACATCCATTATAAATCTGCAATTTGGTGTTTTTTATTTTGCAAAATCGAAATTTAAGTGTGTTTTAGCCAAGAATTGGATGGTAGAAATGGACTAAACACCCTTAGAAATTTCTGGGGCATCCAAAAATCCAAAACATGATGGCTGTAACTTGGATTTCCAAAATTTTAATCAAATTTTTTCAAAATATTGCTGGAAAAATTTGCTTAATCTATCACAAATCATATAATTTTAGACTAAAAAATTATAAATTTAAAATAGAAAAATGTTGATCATACAAAATTGCTAAATTTTATTGGTAAAATGTTATAAAATATTTGATAGTTTATTACTAAAAGACTCCTTAAGATTATGGTTTAGAATCTAGATAACTAGCAGCAAAATTACTGTTTTAAAGTAAACTAGCATAGATCTATCTAAAAGGGGATCTACCAAGCAGCGAGAGGGATCAAATCTCTCAAGGTGTAAACCCTCTTTTAGAGTGGAAATGTTGATGAAATGCGTAATCCAATTTTTATGATTTTAGTTTATCTAATATATATATATATATATATCGAATTCTAAATAATTTAAATTTAATTTAAGCCAATATGTTTTTTTTAATAACATTTTTTTATTTTTTTATAAAATACAGGTGTCAACTCTAGGATGAGCATGAAAGGAGTTACACATCTCTCTCCTACTGGGCTATAGAATGCACCTCTTCGGTGCAAAAATATTCTTCATTTTAGAAAAAAACTGTCACCTAAATTTAACTTTTCATTTTAAAAATATCCATTTGTCTTCAGAACTGTTAATTATGGACACTATTATCCACATGCAGTATTGTTGCTGCACACCATAGTGGATAGTGTTTCTCTATAGTATTTTATTAATATCATTTTTAATAGTTGTATTTAGATTATTTAGATTTTACTTGTTAATGAATCTATTTGTCTTCGAAACTGTTAATTATGGGCAGTATTATCTACCTCCAGCAAAGTGTGATAAACGCAACTTGCGACACTGTTGTGGTTAGTACAACATAGTGTGGATAGTGTTTTTCCATAGTATTTTATTAATATCATTTTTTATAGTTATTTTTAGATTATTTAGATTTGATTAATGAAATTTAACTATTTAACTTTAGCAAGATTGAAAATTTTGATTCTTCAAAATCTATATTTAAGTGTACAAATTGATTCAACACAAATGGAATAAATGGATTGATGAGTAACTTTAGCAAGTTTCTCATTTCACATGGCTAGAAGGAGATGAACACTATGGCTAGTAAATTGTCCAAGGAAACTCGATAGAAGGAAACTCTATACAACAAAGAATAACTACTATTTTGACTTAAAAAGCTATGGTACTCTTAAGGTGTATTAGCACTTGTTAATGACTATATTTTCAGGGTTTGCCTATAAGCCCTTTAGCTCTTTTTTTTAAACTTCGTAGAGTGATTTTTATTTTTAATTTTTACTTTTGTATATTGATTTTTAAAACATTGTTGGATTGATGAGTCTAGTTATTAGACAATTAACACTTTCAGGGCTGGTTTGCTGTTTCAGGGCTGGTTTGCTGCACTATTCAGAGCTATAGTTAGGGCATGTGTGTTTCTGTAATCTGGGTTTAGTCTCTTTAAAGTAATACTTAATCTATATGTAATGACTTATTAACTTTGATTCCACCAGATTGTATGGTTGGCAATACCGCAGCCAGCGCATTAAATATCGTAGGGCATGTTATATATTTTTCGCCATCATTCAATACCTTTATCAAATTTCGAAAAAAAATAAAAATAAAATAAAAATTGTTGAAACTTGAAATCATCACTACTTTTATTTATAAAAGCGCTTCTCAAATCATCACTACTTTTATTTATAAAAGCGCTTCTCAATGGCTGTACTGGACAGTGGACCAGCAAACAATGTGCTTCTTTGAAGTTTGAAAGGAATATTTTTGTTTTAGAAGTCAATAATTTCCGTGCTTTTACGGAAAGACGTTCAATGACTCACAAATTTGTGTGGTAAATCGTGCTGTAACCTGTTACATTTAAATAGAAAACTTGAGCTGAGAAAGACATTAACCTTTGGACACTTGAGCCGCTTTTACTACTTTTTTACAGATACGTGCCATTACGGAACTCACTTTCTCTGGCGCGCGAATATCGGCAGTTGTTGCCAGTACCGATTCACGGGGCTACTGCCTCCTCTTCGACAGTGCGGCAACAAGCATGACATGACTTTCGTCATGCCGCCTTTATTTGTTATTAAGCTTCCCAGGAGTTGAACCCGGGACCATATGGTGTTGGGAGCTGGAATCAAATTTGAAGGGTAGGGTCTCATTTCACTTTGAAGGGTTGTGAGAAATTGAACCCGTAAATGTTGAGATGTACAACAAAATTTTATTTTTTGTTAAAAATATTGTATAGAAAAAAAATGACAATAAGAGAAATCCGAGTGATTCAACATGTAAAACATGTACATGGAATTAGTGAGGTAAACCATGTATTCTCCCGGTCCTTGGAGCATATAGTTTATTGAACTTAGATAAGGGACAATTATGTCGGGCCACTGAAATGCTAGTTGTTAGGTCGTTGATAAAATAAGGCATTGGAATTTGGAAGGACCTTTGAATGGAGGATTGATTCAGCTTGATGGTGGCTCTATTGGTAAGTGTGATTGGGCCTACTATAAGAAAAACCCCATAATGTAATACCTAATGCTTTCATGGAGAAACTTTTTTATTAACCCTAGATTCAGCATTTATTTTTAGAATTGAATCATGTCCTCCCCACATGCTCAAATCAAAGTGATCAAACAAAGGCCCCAATTTTAGGTGGATTATGGATAGTCCCTCCAATGTATACTGAGTTTATACCCCAATTCGAAGTGATCAAACAAAATCCCCAATTTTAGGTAGATTGTGGATATTCCCTCCAATATATATCGAGTTTATCAACCCTATTGAAAAGGTTAAGTATTTATTAGTCCACTATAAGGAAGAACTTTAAATTCTCCAACAAATGTCCCTACAAGTTGGGTGTCTAGTTTCTTCCAAAGTCAACAAGGAAGACGAATCATAAACAAACGTTTGGGAGGTTTGCGACAACGAGGATGTTGAAATCACGTTCTTCGCTAGATCATTGCACTCCCAGTCCCTCATTCATGAACGTCTGTCGAGGGATTCCCTTGTTTAGATATATTGGTAGACAATTTGTACTTCTTGTTTCCATTGTTAGAAGGCTGATGGGAAAGCAAAGGGGGTCTGAGTCTACAACATTTACAGTGTCGGTTGTTAAATATTTTATCCTTTCAGCTATTGGATTTCTTTAAGGAAATTGGAACAATTCAAACACTTATATTCAAATATTGCTCTTTCTTTCAACCTAATGTTTACAATTCACGACAAATAAATAACATTGATAGATTTGGAACTCAAACTCTTTCTTCTTGCTCCTCCGCTCAAACGAAGTTGTGGTCCTCGACTATGAAAAGTATTCATTATTTTGGTTCTAATTTCATTTAAATACTGGGTTTTTTAAGGTTACATCTATTGAGTATTTGAGACTTAGTCTGGCGGAAATGCAATTGCATAATACATTACAAATTTCAAACAACATTTTGGATGGAGAAATTTTAAACCCTTATATTTATAGAACCAGAAGGAACTCCAACAAGAAACACATTTAACTTTTATCCACATATAAAATGTTACACAAGTGGAAAATGCTATATATACCTGTAAATTCACGACAACCAAGTCGACAGCTTAGCTCTGCATAATCTTCTGGAGGAAATAGAAATTAGGGAGACACTGAAGCATAGAATTGGAGAGTTGAGAGTCTGAGTCCCGACCTTCGACTGTCCTATACTCGTAAACCCAAAATAATGTTTTTTTCACAGACTTCAGCAATGTTTTTAAGTTCGGGGAAGCTCAATCCAGCCTACCCAACGTTCTACCTTTGCTTCTCTTACTCCTATCTATGAAAAAGGTGGAACCTTCGAGTTGCCCACCAAAAAAGACAACGAGGAATTATAGTGTGCAACCATTTCCTTCTACAGAAAGACGATTGGAAGCAACGTCATCTCAATTCCACAATATCCCAGCGCTCCTAAGTTGGTTTACCTTGCCCAAGGTAGGTGAATGCATGTTTGTGTATTTCACATGATTACAAAAAAAATCATTTTATAATTGCTTCTACATAACAGATATATCTGTGTAGGTGAGGGAAAACTGGGTATTGTTTTCCTGAGGTTTCCAAAGACTTTCAAAGATCATTCTTCGTTATGAGGGCACTCAGGGCGTAGATCAGAAGGCCCACGAGAGGAAGAAGAAGAAGAAGAGGACTCAAGTCAAAAGGTGAGGTGAGTGAGGAGGGGAGACGTAATAGCGATATTTGCAGGAGAAACCCACTGGTGCTATAATGATGGGAACGAGCCTCTCTAAATTGCAACCATTGTAGACATAGGAAACCCTCATAAATAGCTCAGGCGCAAGAGGTACTGTGTAAGCATCCTGACAAATTAAGTAATGATAATATTCAGTTAGGTATATGACAAATTCTTTCGTTTCTTTTAGAGATGACTATATGCATATTGTACAACCATTCTCTCTGGCTGGCCCTCCATTCCAGTTTCCTTTGTCTCTACTACCTAACTCCCTTCCTCCGATGAGACAGGTAGACTGAGCGTCCTAGGTGGATCATGGGAGACTGGGAGTGCTGATTCAAATGATTATGACCCCAGTAAATGAATGGAAATTGGAATAAATCCTAGAATCCTGGACTAACTAGTATAGGATATGACTCGTGAGCATAAACAAAGGGCGGCGTGCTGCTAGCCTGCTACCAAAGATCCATCATCCCAGTCTTGTGGTGGTCATAATAGAAATGTCTAGCACTGGGCAAAACCTTGGTCTGGAAACTTACATACCAATTGGACCAGGTTACGTTCAAATCTAGAAAAGATTGCTTAATGCATTGTAAATTGCAACTTGTAAGTTGTAACCCAAAAAACAACACCAATAGTTTTTCCTTAAGGAGCCTTGAGAGTGGAGGGTTATCAAATCAATTCACCATCCATAGATATGACTCATATGAGTATTTAATTTCACATCATATACTCAAATACTCAAGTGACTTGTAAGTTGTGAGATCACGTGACTCAGTGAACAATAAGATGATAGATGGAAAATCGAGTTGGAAGGTGGCATCATCTCATACCAATATTTAATGAAGTTGGTGATTCAGTAATGCATGCTAATGCCATTAAATGCTTTGAAAGTGAATATCAAATCGTGAGCCACAATCCTAACTCACCGACTTGAACTTAGCACTAGGCAGCCTAGTGGCCCACCGTGGTCTGTGTCGATTGGGACTGAGATCCTCATCCATGATCTGACTATTCAAGGGCACTTGGGAAGACTCTGAGTCCCAACTCTCCCATAGTCCACTAAATCCCTGGATATGCAAATTTTATAACTGCCCTTCTGTTACAAATTTACCGAGGCTTACTCAATTTCATTATTGAAGTGTTGGAAATGAAACTAAATTTTTTTTGCATGGTAAAATTCCTTGTGGCCTTCTATGACATTTAAAATGACCTTTGAAGGGCTCCGAATTGTTTCTATTTAATAGTGACCCGTGTAATCATGTAGCGATTAACTTTCATCTCTATCCATGTTATCATTGTTATTCAATTTCCAAAGGTGTTGTACGAATTATATGAAACAATATCTTATCGTTTATGAAACAATATTTCATTGTGTTTATATATACAAAATTAAAGGTTAAAATATAAAATTTATATTCATTATTTATACACATTGTTATTTTGGGTTTTCTTGATTTGATCAACAAGATTAACCCAAGTGTAGTCTTGGTTAAGATTTAAATAAGCTTTACTTGAGTGATGGTTAAAGAAAGGTAGCAATAATGGTTATTATTATTATTATTATTATTAAATAGTATTTGTTTTATGTTTATATTAATTAATTAAATGTTTATTTGGTAATTAGTTTAATGTTTAGTCTTTGTTTAATACCTAATCATATTCACAAAATTAAGTGGCTAGCTCTGTTTATTGGCGTCCACTCTTCTTGTGGTTGTGCTAGTAAACAAATAAAAACAAAAACTGATATGAAAAAACAAAAACAAATTGTTACCGGTTTCTTTAACCATCTCTTAACTGAAGCTAATTATTTAAATCTTAATAAAGATGCATTTAAGCATAACAAGATACGACTACCACTACTACCATGAAATGAGTCTCTCTTATACACTAGTGTTAATTTTCTTGATCCACTCAAACCAATCTAAAATCTGAGATAATATCCAAAGCCTATACACATAAAAGTAAAACAACATTTAATAAATAAAACAAATAACTTAAAAATAATTAAAATTACAAAATCAAAATGTTGGAGGATGTCAAATTTATTTTATTATAAAAATAAATTTTAATTTACAAAATAAGTATTTCACTAAAAATATTTTAACTACATTCCAACCATCTTAATAAAAAAAACTGAATTACCAAATAATGTAATCGCCTGTCAAACAACTTTTAGTAAGTAATATAATCACATAAAACATATAAATGGATATTTTTTTTTAAAGAAATTCAATTAATGCAACATTAATAACTAAAATTTGGAAATCGTTTTGGCTTTCTATGTACGGATAAGGATTATAGTGTATATATTTTTATTGTATAGACAAATATCTTGGATATAACTAAATTTGAAGATATTTTCTATCAACCTCGAACGATTGGGGTCAAAATGATATGGATCTCTAGATAAAGTTAGAATCAGAGAAAGCGGAAATCCTCTAAATAGTACAAGAAAAGGTCATATTAGTCAGCCGTATGACTTGGTTGGAAGCAAGGGATATGAGTTGGAAGCAAGGGATATGAACTCCAAATTTTTTCTTAGGTTCACATACCATAGGCGAAACATTAATTTAATTTGGGCTTTAAAATCTATGGATGGCCGCGCAGTTAAGGATCAAGTAGAAATTGTTAAGGAGGCACATTCATACTTTAAGTCATATTATTGTGCAAACGGAAACTTTTATGTTTTAGAGCAATTAAAAGTGGTGACGGATTACCCTCGGCTCATTAGTGAGGAGGAAGGAGATGAGCTGTACAAACCTGTCCAAATGGCAGAATTAAAATCGGTAATCCAGTCTTCCGCTAAATCAAGAAGCTCGGGCCCAGACAGTTGGACCATGGAACTATTCTCGGAATGTTTTGAGCTTATGGGTCGGATATTCCGCGGGATGTGGAAGAATCTAGATCGAGGGGTGTGGTTTCAGAGGCAATGAACTCTACCTTTGTGTCCTTAATCCCAAAGAAGTTAGTTACAGTTGACCTGGGGGATTTCCAACCAATATCTCTATGCAATTATGTCTATAAAATAATTGCAAACAGGTTAAAGCCCACCCTTTCGAAAGGTCTTTCAGAGGAACAATTTGGTTTTCTACAAAACCGCCAAATTCTAGAGGCGGTGGGGGTAGCTCAAGAAGTAATTCTCAATATAAAGACTAGATCATTAGAAGCTGGTGTAATGCAACTGGATTTAAACAAAGCATATGACCGCGTTTCATGGGGGTTTCTAAGGCTAATTCTGATTCAAATCGGTCTCCCCTTTAAGATGGTGAAATGGGTGATGGCCTGTGTTACTTCGATGTCCTTTGTTGTGCTGGTCAATGGGAATCCTCCGGAGTTATTTGAAGCAGAAAACGGTCTCTGACAGAGATGCCCTCTCTCCCCACTATTATTCTTATTGGTTATTGAGGGTCTCAGTCGAATGCTCCTGAAAGAAAAGGTTGGAGGCAGGGTGAAAGGTATCAAGATCGGCGATAATTTATCTATTACCCACCTCATGTTTGTAGACAATATCATGATCCTAGGTTCGGGTTCCATTGATGAATGGGGAGTCATATCAGGCCTCATTCAGAACTTTTGTGCTATTCCGGGCCTATCCATTAATCATGGCAAGTCAAGACTCCTTCTGAATGAAGCTTCAGACCAACACTCGGAGGCAATGCAAAGTCTTCTTCAGATGAGGCCCTATTCGTTGTCAGAATACACAAAATACTTGGGTTACTTTATAAAGCCCAATGGATACAAGGCTAGGGATTGGCTGTGGTTAATTCAGATATTTGAGCGGAGGATCAAACATTGGGGGTGGCGTTGGCTCTCCCTGGGTGGTCGTCTAACATTGGTGTGCTTAGTCCTTACAAACATGGTTGTGTATTGGTTTTCATTGTGCAAAGTTCCTAAGTTAGTGATAAACAAAATCCGGATGATGATAATGGCTTTTATCTGGTTTGGTGAGGTGGTGCAATCTAAATTTCATTTGGTCAGATGGGAAGAGATTGCTCGTCCCGCGGAGAAAGGTGGGTGGGGTTTGAAGAATATGCACCTATTTTCGCTAGCGTTAAGAGCTGAAAGTCTATGGATGGTGTTCTGTGGGGGCAGTCTGTGGTCTCAAGTGATAAAAGAAAAATATCTCGAAAGAGTTACTAAAATTCAATGGGTTAGAGGCTTCAAGAAGCCGAGAAGGCACATCTCTAATATCTGGGCTGGTATGCTCTGGGCTTTCAAAATATTATCTTCGTGGTTAGATTGGTCTCCTGGCAATGGAAGGGAAGTTCATGTGGGGCGAGATCCGATCGTTGGGGGCCCTCACTCCTTTACCTTGTCTTTGGAACTTTTGTATCATCTACATTGTAGGGGGTATTACTCCCTTTATCACGTAGCATTAGCTCCTTCCAGGGGATCGGTCCACCAGGGATGGATGTTAGCTTCCCAGCTAGGTCTTGATGGGGGGATGGGTGCTGAATGGTCTTCCTATGTGAGCGCTCTTCAAATGGGAATGATCGGATTGGTCTCTTCTCCTAATAATATAAGGTGGTCATATGACTCGGTCTCTGGTGAGATCTCAGCTTTGCAGGCTTACAATATGCTTATGGAAGTTATCTCTGGTCGACGTGAGTGGTGGTTCCAGTTGAGGAGATGGAAAATTCCTCCTCATATTGTCATTTTTTGTTGGATGGCTTTGGAGAACAGGCTACTGACGTGGGATAATCTCCAAAGGTGAGGTTGGGTTGGCCCTAGTATTTGTTTGCTTTGCGGTTTGTGTGAGGAAGATTGTTGTCATTTATTTGTTACTTGTGGATTCTGTCAGGTCATTTGGACGATTATAGGGAAATTGTTTAATGTTGTTATACCATGGGGTTGTCATAAACTATCCTCCTGCTTTTTGTCCTAGCGCCAGAAGATTCCTTCAGGATTTTCAATACCTTGTTTTGTCATATGGGAGATTTGGTGTAGTCAAAACCGACTCATCTTTGATGGTGTGGTGTCTTGCCTGATGGTGGTCGCAGATACATGCTTGAATGCATTCTTCATCTCAGGTGGTGACTTCTCTTTCGGTGGCAGAATTGGAAAGCCTCCAAGGGTTTTAAAAGTATTGTCAGTTGTCCACATCCTAGTGGGTTGTTTTGATGGGTCATCCCAGGATTCCTCTTGCCTCTGTGGCACTTGGTAAATCTTGGTGATGGTAGACAAAAGTTTTTTTAAACTTTGGATGAATTGCAGTCCTGGGTCCAACACCAAAGGAGAACTTCTGTCATTGTGGATCCTTCTTTGGGTCTCTTCGTCCCTCGGCTTGGACGGGATCCACATTTTTGGTGACTCAACAATTATTATTGACTGGGCAGTGGGATTACATAACATCAGTGTCCTTCATCTAGATCAATGGCTAAGATGGGTTCGGGATCCGCTTGCCACCTTTCATGAGTTAACATTTTCTCATATCTTCCGGGAGCATAATGTTTTGGCTAATGCTCTCTCTAGGCTGTCGTTGTAGGAGGTTGTTGGCTTCATCTATTTAGAGCGTTGGATGGGGGACGCTCTGGTGGTGGCTAGGGACCATATGGCGGCCTTTTAGCTGGTTCAGTTGAATTGGTCATCCTTGTATAGGTCGGACCGACCTCTTTTGTCTGGTCCACGCTCTCCTTTGTTCCATATGGAGATGCTTTATTCCATGGCTAACAACGGTCTATTATCCTCGACTCATCACAGTGTCTATCAACGGTCTATTCTCCTTGACATCCTGACGTATATGCATGGTTTATCTCTGTCACTTAATTTTCTATCTTGGGACTGATTCTGTTTGTTTGTCTCTATTTTCGAACTACTCTTCAAATATTAATATGAAATATTATGTTTTTTTTGCTGGGAAAAAAAAGAAGGATGATAGAGTATATTTTATTGTATAGTATATTGGACATGGTAGCTTGCATAGCTTTTAGGAAATAGATGATATAGTTTGAAATAGATCATTGGATTGGATTTTCAGCATATCAGTACGATATTTTTTGAAAGTTTACTTTGAGTTTGACTTTCTTTTTTAAGAAAAAAATAAAATTTAAAAATTGAAATTTTTTATCAAATTTATAGTTTTTTTCATAGAAAATAGATTACAACTTTATTTATATAAGTTGTCCGTCGATGTGCACACCGTTAGCTTGAAATCTTTCGAATGGCTGTCTCCCGACAGAAAGGAGAGGTGCGGCCCTTGGGGGCAAGCAAACAGTCAGGTGTTGTCACCTGATCCCAACTCCTTCGTTTAGGCAAACTCCTAACGAAGCCAAGGGGGGTAGTCCCTAAAGAGTTTCTAAGGCTCAAGTTTCATTTTAAAGATGTGTTTTTAAGTGTATGATGTGGATGGGTGTTGTTTAGGATTTTTTATAACACTCACAAGAAATTGAACCAAATAAGCGCTTGCGAGTAAAAATCAAAATGACCAATCACTTGAAAATTACACAACTAAAACAAAGCATTCATGATATGGATTAGATAATTTAAACAGTACAATGCTTTAGACAGATGACAAGCAAATTAAACTGAAGACCAATGCCAAATAGGGTGTAAGAGATTGTTTTGTGAGTGCCTCTTGGTAAGTTTTAATGTAAGTTTTTAAAGGTGAGTTGATTATTACAGGGAAAGGGGATCTCCAATATATACCTTGTGGTACTCGAGATATGTTCGAAATTAAGGCTTTGGTGGATCTGTAAAAGGACATGTTGGCTGCCAAAGTCCCAAGGGCATGTTCAACACTACACTAACCAGGGGTGTAGCCTAATGGTTCCCCCAATATCTAAATACAATGGTTCCAGTGTCCCCAAGTGAAATTTACGCACACAAAATCTAACCGAAGTGCCATATTTTCACTTATCTTTGTTAGGTGGTTACTTTTATTAGGGTTTCTTGGATTAAAATGTGAGAATTGGAAAATTCCATGACTGCTTCTGGGTATCCCAACTTGGTAGAGCATACACAACGTAGCACAAATGTTTATTCCGATTTTAATTGGATGTGAAGATTGTAACAACCCTCTGACACAGAGCACTCTTGATCCTCCTTATGGCAAGATTCAAGAGATTTATGAAAAAATAATAGAAATACAGCTAAGCTAAAACCAACAATAACAACTCTCCGACAGAGAGCGCTCTTGATTTTCTTTTCAACGAAGTTCAAGAGACTTTGGGTTTATTTTATTAAGAAAGTTAGAACACGAAATAAATAAAACATTATAGATGCAAGATATATGTTGGCCAAACTTATGCGTCACTTTTATTATCAACCTCCACTGATCGACAAAGCCTTTGGGTGGAGGTGAGAGCATAATTTGTGGCGACGAAGAATAGTTTCATTTCTACTTTACTTTTGCAAAAATAAAACAATGAATTTAAACAATGAAATATGGAAGAAGTATACACCTTGCACTTGAAAGTGAGTGTGTGAAGTGGCGGGGTTAGAAAAAGAAATCTCACAAAAAATGAAACAAGACGCGAATCCCCCCAGGGGGATGGGATGTGGGTGCTGGTTACCTCACTGCTCTTGTTTAAATTCTTTTACAATTTTTATGACGAAGATGGAGTGTTTCTTAGTCCAATAAACTTGGATCTAAGAGCTTACAATGGTGGATTAAGAAACTATATTAAAGTGGGTGTCCACTGGCTTGTTTTGAGACTTCTTTGATGCTCTTGGTCACTCCAACACCTCAATTTTGTGTGCATCCCTGATAAAAACCAGCAAACAAGAAATGTTAGAAAATGATGGGAAAGACAATGAAAAAAAAACTGAAAATTTGTAATACTTAAATTTTTTAATACTTAAATTTTTTTTCAAAATTTTTGAAGTAAAAACATGATTTTTCCAAGCTTAGATCTAATCAAATGATGGAGTTCTTTGATGACATATCAGATCTGAATACTTAAAGAAAGATAGATTCCAAGTAATACTCATGCAATGACAGATCTATTTCTTAAGCATAATAAAAAAAGGTAACCGAGAGAGAGAGAGATTTTGAGTTTTTTATCAAAAGAAGCGGTAACAACTGCTCCAACTTGAATCTCTTGGAAAAGTTGGAAGTTTGAATGTGAGACCACAAGTTTTTTTCTCTAGATCCAAGAAAATGAGATGCAATTGAGCTCAACCTTTTACTCGAAATTGTGATATGCAAACAAAGCTATCACACTTGCAACAAACATATTAGATTTGGTACTATTCACGGTTAGAAACCAAAAAAGCATGAAATGTAACTTAATAAAACATGCCTTCTTAAATCGCTAAGAGTAAAGAGTAAGTAAATAAATTGACAGTTTCAAATATCTACTCTACATGCTCTAAGATAACCTTCTAAGCCAGATTAATTATGAAAGAACAAAGCATGACAGAAATGCAACCATATCACCTTATCCACCAAAAGTATGCACCCATAGAATCAAATTCATAAGTCTCCAAAGCCTTGAACTTTATTCAAACAGTAACAACAAAGTACATGAGCAGAGTTTCCTTTCTTCCATCCAAATGAGGAAGAAAGCCCCGCTTAAATAGGAAAAATGAGAGCAAAACCCAAGGGGGCAAAATTTGCCAAGTGTTGGAGCTTTTTGAGATGATTGGGGGAAAACTAAAGTGAAATAGAGGTGGTAGATGACACCTCTCATAAGGTAGGTCACCCCCGCCTCTTTCTGTGACACATATACAATAAGAGGTGAGCTCTATCATGGCTAAATGTGCCCCTCTAAGGAGAAATTTGCCCCCGAGTGGATTTCATTGGAATTGACTTGATTTGATCTTGATTTGGTATCCAATTAGCCCCAACATCATCCTTAGTTAACCTGGAACATGTCTGGGACAAGTTCCCACTGATTTAGGGATGTGTTTTTTCTTCATATTTTCCCTTTTTGTAATTTTTTATTCACTTTTTTCCTTTTTTGGAGAGAATTTCACTTAAGTGATAAATAATCACTTAAAACTTAGGAAAAATGGGTTTAGGGGTTAAGTGAGTAATTTGGCTTAGAAAACAAGCCTTTATTTGCCAAAATCCACCCCCAGACCACTTAATTATTACATTTTGAAAAATTTCAATTAAACCATAGGAAAAATGGTTTAATTAATTGAAAATTTTAATTATTTGTCTATATTCAAAAAATAAAAAATAAAAAATCCAAGGACGTTTGGGAAATTTTTTTTGGACAATGTTTTAATGCATCCAGGGACCTAGGAAAAGACCATAGAACATACAAATAGTGTATAGTAGGTTCATATTTTAATGTTGGACTCTAATAACCCCCCAAGGCCTAACTGCCAAATTTGGGCATTCCATCTTTGGAGGTAGCAGGAGAAAAACTCATCGATTATAACTAGGCTAGAGGAAAAAAAATAATCGACAAGGGAACAATCTCCTTGGAATACTCTATTTGATTTTTAATTCTAAGGTAACCGAGCCACTCAAGACCCCCCTACTAGCACACTTTATTACAACCCCATGGGATATGGTCCTTTCGACAAAAAATAAAAAAGGCTAGCCCAAATTGGCTAAATCTGGAACAAACTGAACCTCTGAACTCTGGAGATGAACATGCATCATGTTCAATAACTGGAGGCTCACTAGAAATCCACTAAGTGCAAAATTACTGGATAACATCTAACTCAAACTGCAGGGTGTGTGCTCGACCTAGTCTCTTATATAAGGAGAGCATACAAGAACATCAGAATCTCTAGTTTCTATATCCTGTAAAAACATCTCAACTTGACAAGAAAAACTCAGTAGCACAAGTTTAAGAAAAAGAGCCAATGATCCAAAAGTTGCTTTATTCAAAGGAATGACAAGACTTAACTAAAAAATTATTTTCCTAAGTACATAAAGAGAATACGAAAAGTAAATGCTCACTTTAAAGAGGTTATTTTCCTACTCTAAACATAACATAAAAGGTTAGGTGTAATCGAAAATCCAATGTAGCCGCCTAATCATTTCATTAATATAATGAAGATTTTCCTTGTCTTTGGTTACCAACCAAAGTAAGGCCATATTTTTTAGAAAATGCAAACTTGCATGAATATTCAAAATGGGAGGATTGGACGGGAAATCATAGGCATGAATAATGTCGTTAAAATTCTTCCCAAACTGGTATGTGCTTGTGCAGGATGCTTCTATCCATGACTAGATAGGACTGATACACCAATCAAAATGATGAGGAAGAAATATTACATCATCATACTGATCATCAGGGCTTATCGAATGATAACTCATTGTATAATCCCGAAGCTGCTCCAAATCATAAGGAACCTCTATATGCGATGAAGATGGCTGAGACATTGACTGTATCATATCTAACTTTTCACAACCCTTCTTCTCAATGTCTTCATTACTAATAACCTTGTGCAACTCTGACTGCTCTTCTTTATAACTTTCATAACTCTCATAATAAAAATTCGCCTCGCTAAACATATCATCGATCGGACTTCCACAAGTTTCTGAACAAACATTCCCCTCACTAGACATATCATAGATGAGATTCTCAAAATGATCATTCCCATCTATGTCAGATATGAGAGAGTGTTCATCACTAGTACCAAGTCCCTGGCTATCTTCATCCTCCTTATGATCATAACAATCCTCTTCAAAAAGCTGGGTTTCAAAGATATCATAAGGGTCCCAACTTTCCAAATATTCGTCATGCAGTGGAGAGAATGGAGTATTGTCATCACACAAAACTTCAAGTAAAGTCTCGTAGTTATCATCCATGTTAGATGTAAGGGTCTCTTCATCACTTGTATCATGCACTTGATTGTACTCTCTCACTTGGCTCCAGGTTTCAGTCATAACAGGATGGAGCTGTCCTATTATGTAGACATACTCAGGCTCGCTTGAATACTGTTCGCTATCATTTGACTTTGGAAGACCATGCTCTAAGATTTGACGGGCCATGTAATAAGTGGACTCTTCATGAAGGGCCTCATAGGATCTGCAATAAGGAATGACTTCTTCAACCATGTTGACAGGATCTAGCTAATTAGGGGCCCTTTTATCTTACAGGGATTTTTTTTGAACCCAATTTCCCTTAGGAGGAAAATTGTTTTGACTAGTTCGAGCCCTTTCCACGTTTATCACCGTATTTTGCATCTTCGCATAATCGGCTTGTAAAGCCTCCATCCTATCATTTATTTCCTTTATTTTCTTGTCATAAGTCTCCTGCATGTGGTTTATGGATTCTTTAGCTCTAATCTCCTATTGCTTATGAGGGATAAGGGCCCTTGTGTAACCAGGAATGTTTGACTTACCAGAATATTGCATATTCCTGTCAATTTTAACGGCCATTTCTTGGGCTATCAATAGAGTGGCAGGGTCTTTATCTCTGAGTTGATATTGCATTTCTCCACTAAGAGCTTCAATATAGTAGAGTTATATGGACTGAGCAGTAGGCTTGTAGTCAATATGGATGTCATTCGTCAGATTTGTGAATTTCTTGTTGAATTAATCCATTGTTTCATTCTCATTTCTTTTGATCTTGGTCAAAGCAGTTAACTGATGTCGAGGCTCTTTCTTTTCACCAAACTTGTTGGTGAATGCAGTTTTAAAAATTGCAAGAGTTGTAAAGGAGTTATCTGGCAAGTTGTTGAACCAATCACCAACAACTCCATCCAAGGAAAGAGAAAAGAGTTTCATATACACATCTTCGTGTCTATGTGCGGGATCACTCATAAAGGCATTGATACATATGGAGAAGTTTCTAAGATGAAGACTTGCATTGATGGCATCAGTGCCAGTGAAAATGGGCGGTTTGTCTACAACTTTGTCTAGTATATTATGAGGTTGACCTGCTATCCGAGAGATGTCAAGGGGACTGAAATATTCACCCATTATATCAAACAAACAATCATTATTTTCAACAAAAATATTATGGATGTCCGAAATAGACTCAGATCAAAGATTCTCAAGGATTCTACGAGACTCTAACCTATTTAGGATCCTCCTTTAAACTTGTTCAGGTTCAGGGATGAAATTAAGTAGGCCTACATAGTTTCTTCTTGTTGAATACCTTGGTGTGTTTAATGAAAGTGGAGTCGCCAGATGGATTTAAGTCTAAAATTAGAGGTGTTCAAACTAAAAATCTATCAAAAGTCAAGGTAAAAACTAAGGCAAAAAGTTGTTCAGGAACAAAAGATTTGTCCCTGGAAACGAAGCCAAAAATGTTTCCCAACGATGTGCACACCGTCAGCCTGAAATATTTCGAACGACTGTCTCCCTGTAGAAGGGAGAGGTGCGACCCTCAGGGCCAAGCAAAGAGTCAGGTGTTATCACTTGATCCCGACTCCTCTATTTAGGCAAATTCCTAACGAAGCTAAGGGGGGTTGTCCCTAAAGAGTTTCTAGGGATCAAGTTTATTTTTAAAGATGCTTTTTTAAGTGTATGATGTCGATGGGGGTTGTTTAGGAGTTTTTATAAACACTTACAAGAAACTAAACCAAATAAGCACTTGTGAGTAAAAGTGGAAATGACCAATCACTTGATAATTACACAGCTAAAACAAAGCATTCATGATATGGATCAATAGATAATTTAAACAGTGCAATGCTTTAGATAGATGACAAGCAAATTAAAATGAAGACCAGTGCCAAATAGGGTGTAAGAGATTGTTTTGCGAGTGCTTCTTGGTAAGTTTTAATGTAAGTTTTTAAAGGTAAGTTGATTATTACAGGGAAAGGGGATCTCCAAGATGTACCTTGCGGTACTGGAGATATGTCTGGAATTTAGGCTTTGGTGGCTCCGTACAAGGACATGTTGGTTGCTAAAGTCAATAGGGCATGTTCAACACTACACCAACCAAGGATGTAGCCTAATGGTGCCCCTAAGATATAAGTATAGTGGTTCCAGCATCCACATGCAGAATTTTTCCACATAAAATCTAACCGAAGTGCCGGATTTTCACTTATCTTTGTTGGGTGGTTACTTTTGTTAGGGTGACTTGGATTAAAATGTGAGAATTGGAAAAGTATACAGCTGCTTCTGGGTATCCCAACTAGGGAGAGCATACACAACATATCAAAAATGTTTATTTTGGTTTTAATTAGATGTGAAGATTGTAACAAACCTCCAATAGAGAGCACTCTTGTTCCTCCTTATGGTGAGATTCAAGAGATTTATGAAAAAATAATTGAAAAACAACTAAGCTAAAACCAACAGTAACAAATCTTCGATAGAGAGTGCTCATGACTTGCTTTTCAGCGAAGTTCAAGAGAATTTGGTTTTATTTTATTAAGAAAGTTAGAAGATCAAAGAAATAAAACATTACAGATGCAAGATATATGTTGTCCAAAATTATGCGTCAATTTTCTGATCAACCTCCACTAATAGGAAAAGCCTTTGGGTGGAGGTGAGAGCATAATTCGTGGAGACGAAGAATATTTTTATTTCTACTTTACCTTTGCAAAAGTAAAACAATGAAATATGGAAGAAGTATACACCCTGCACTTGAAAGTGAGTGTGTGAAGTGGCGGGGTTAGAAAAAACAATCTCACGAAAAATGACACAAGACGCAAATACCCCCAGGGGGGATGGGATGCGAGTGCTGGTTACCTCACTGATCTTGTTTAAATTATTTTACAATTTTTATGACGAAGATGGAGTGCTTCTTAGTCTAATAAAATTAGATCTAAGAGCTTACAATGGTGGATTAAGAAACTATATTAAAGTGGGTGTACACCGACTTGTTTTGAGGCTTCCTTGATGGTCTTGGTAACTCCAACACCCCACATTTGTGCACATCCCTGCTAAAAACCAACTAACAATAAATGTTATAAAACGATGGGAAAGACAATGAAAAAATTAAAAAAAATCAAAATTTTTATACTTAGAAAAATTTTCAAATTTTTTTGAAGTAAAAGAACGATTTTCCAAGCGTAGATCTAATAAAATGATGAAGTTCTTTGATTACATATTAGATCTGAATACTTAAAGAAAGATAGATTCCAAGTAATAAGCATGTAAGGACTGATCTATTTCTTAAGCATAATAAAAAAAAGGTAACCGGGAGAGAGAGAGAGAGAGAGAGAGATTTTGAGTTTTTTTATCAAAAGAAGCAGTAACAATTGCTCCAACTTGAATCTGTTGGAAAAAATGGAAGTTTAAATGTGATACCACAAGTAGTTTTCTCTAGATCCAAGAAAAGGAAATGCAGTTGAGCTCAACCTTTTACTCAGAATTGTGATCTACAAACAAAGCTATCACACTTGCAACAAATATATTAGATATGGTACTATTCACGATTAGAAACATAAAAAGCATGAACTATAACTTAATAAAACATGCCTTCTTAAATTGCTAAGAGTAAAGAGTAAGTAAATAAACTGACAACTACAAATATTTACTCTACGTGCTCTAAGATAACCTTCTAAGCCAGATTAATTATGAAAGAACAAAGCATGATGAAAATGCAAGCATATCACCTCATCCACCAAAAGTATGCACCCATAGAATCACATTCATAAGCCTCCAAATCCTTCAACTTTATTCAAATAGTAAAAATAGAGTACATGAGCATAGGTTCCTTGCTTTCGTCCAAATGAGGAAGAAAGCCTTACTTAAATAGAAAAAATGAGATCAAGACCCAAGGGGGACGAATTTTCCAAGTGTTGGATATTTTTGAGATGATTGGGGGTGAACTAGAGTGAGCTAGAGGTGGTAGATGACACGTCTCATAAGGTAGGTCATGCCCGCCTCTTTATGTGACACATACACAAGAAGAGGTGAGCTCTACCATGGCAAAATGTGCCCCTCTAAGGAGAAATTCGCCCCCTCATGGATTTGATTGGAATCGACTTGATTTGGTCTCCAATTAGCCCCAACATCATCCTTAGTTAACTTGGAACATGTCTGTGACAAGTTCCCACTAATTTAGGCATGTGTTTTTTCTCCATATTTTTCCTTTTTCTAAATTTTTATTCACTTTTTGCCTTTTTGGAGAATTTCAAGTGATAAATAATCACTTAAAACTTAGGAAAAGTAGGTTTAGGGGTTACGTGAGTGTTTTGGATTAGAAAACAAGTCTTTATATGCCAAAATGCACCCCAAGGCCACTTAATTATTACATTTTGAAAATTTTCAATTAAACCATAGGAAAAATGGTGTAATTAATTGAAAAAATGAATTATTTCTCAATAGTCAAAAAATAAAAATTAAAAAATATGAGGACGTATGGGAACTTTTTTTTAGACAATGTTTCAATGCATCCTGGGACCTAGGAAACGAAAATAGAACATACAAATAGTGTCTAGTAGGTTCATATTTTAATGTTGGACTCGAATAACCCCCCAAGGCCTAACCGCAAAATTTGGGCATTCCAGCTTTGGAGGTAGCAGGAGAAAAAATCATCGATTACAACTCGGCTAAAGGCAAAGAATTAATCGACAAGGGAACCGAGCCACTCAAGATCCCCCTACTATCACACGTTAATACAAACCCATGGGGCATGGTCATTTTGAAAAAAATTAAAAAAAGGCTAGCCCAAATTGGCTAACTCTGGAACAAACTGAACCTCTAAACTCTGGAGATGAACATGCATCATGTGCAGTAACTGGCGGTTCAATGGAAATCCACTAAGTGCAGAATTAGTGGATGACATAAAGTCCAGTTAGCTAAAATCCATATATGTTTTTACATCTCTTTAGTCTTCCTTTACTAATTTAATTAAAAACATATACAAAAAAAGGTATACACAAACATGGATATCTGCATGGAGGATTATCAACTATAGAAACAGTTCAAAACTGAATCCTGTCCAGATTGTTAGTCATACTAAAAAGATTCTCTCATTTCTCCATAGAGCCAGAAAAAAGAAGAAGTCCTTGTATAGAAAGCAGGGCTGCCTCTGAATTGCTTTCACAGTAAATATGCATAAAGAATATACAATGAAAAAGTGTAATTTATAAGTTTTTTTTTAATAATGTAACCCCTTTTTTAAGGTTAAGATCGAGAAATTTAGCATTTAACAAGATGGTAAGTCTGCCCTAGAATTTGGTTAGTTTAGATCACTTTTGACAATAATAATTAGTAATAACTGTCTTCACTGCTAGTTTGATCAATTTGACAATTAAAAATGAAAATTTTTTCCATTAAAAAAAATTAACTTATACATATAACATAAGAGTCATATTCCACAATAAACTTTACTTTGTAAAAAGATAACATTTTTTGCAAAATTCAAACAAAAATGTTCAAAACTAACAAAGTCACAGTCAGTAACGGTGTAGTGCGATGTTTGTTGGAACTTGGTGGTAACATAGTCCTAACGGTGCAATGCGATGTTTGTTGGAACATAGTCCTATAAATCTAGTCCCAATGGGGGCAGTGTATTGGTTAGTCCGGATTTATGAAATCTTTGTAATGGAGGAGACTTATGTTCAATTCCTGCTGGGCCTTGACATAAAAATAAGTTCAAAAGCCTAGAATTTCCCTGTGAAAAAAAAAGTCCCATAAATGGTGGGAAAATCAGAGTACATTGGGGTCATTGTTTGTGAACAACAGATTCTAATCTTATGAAAAGTGACTGATGACCAAATTGTACAGATTGTCAGATGGAAAAGCTCGGAGCACACTCTTATTGCGTGCATACTTGTGATGAGTGTTAAGACTTATTAAGGGAAGGTGAAAATGTACTAGGCTTATGTTAAAGATCCCGGGAACCCATCTTCTTGGGTAGCAGTGTCTACTGTTTTATGGTCTTGTAGTTTCTCTCTTATGTTCAGTTTCTTGTTTGGCCAGACTGGCCTCGAATTAGTTTTTTTTTAAGGATAAGGCTCTTGGCCTGTTATATATGTATATGTGGTTTGTTCAAGGTTTGTATGCATCTCCATCTTGTAGATGTATTAGTACTTCATTTTGCAATGGCTTTCTTCACTTTATTTCTCTTTATGAGTAATTGATGATATTTTTTGTTTGGTTGAAAAAAAGACATGCGATGAGAGTTGGAATTTGAAATATTTATTATTCAATAATACCCTCTATCAGTTCCTAGATGAGGGCTTTTAATATTTAGTTTTTTATCTAAAACCTATTGGATATAAAAAAGATGATTAGAACTGACTACTTAGAAAGATGAAATGGAAGATGGGCTAGGGATTTATTTAGGGGGAAGATTACTCCTTTCTACTTCAGTCTTACAGTGCATTGTATACTGGTTTTCCTTTTACAAATTACTGAAGGAAATAATAGATAACATTAGGAAAATGATTTCCCATTTTTTTGTGGGTCGATAAATAGAAGGAGAACAAATTTCATTTGGATTACGCGGAAGCATTATCAAAACCAAAACACTATGGTGGATGGGGGATTAAGAACCTTAGTCTCTCTTCAATAAAGCTTTATGTGCTAAAAGTCTCCGATGTAGTCTCTTTGAAGATGGTATGCGGGAGAATCTGGTAAGGATTAAATATTTTAAAAATACTCCACTGGCTATTTGGCTGAGAAATTTTAGTTCGAAGACCTCCCCTTCTTCATAGATGTGGAGAAGTTTGTTAAAAACCCTACCTTTTATTGTTCAAAAAGTTGGGTGGTTGATTAGAAGGGGCATTCAAGGTTTCTTAGGCATTGATCTAATTGTTGGTATGTTGGACAATTCTAATCTTTCTTGTAATCTTATCAGGAATCTCCATCAGAGGAATATTGTTGTGATTAAGCATCTGTTAAGGAGGATAATGTTTTTGGTTTCAGCTGGTGCTCAGCTATTGATTTAAATCTACAAGGAGACTTAAAGCCAAAGAATGGGATGATTTTGTGTTCATACGAAACTTGGTTGGGATCAAATTAATAGATAACAGTGATAAAATAGTATGGTGCCTAAACAAGAACATGGGTGATGTTACTGCAAATATTTCCTACAACTTTCTTGTTGAGCAATTTTTTCCCAAGACTCCTTCTTGGTGGATTCTTTCAGTTTGGAAAGGGAATATTTCGACTAAAATTAAATGTTTTGTGTGGATGAGTCTAATTAAGAAAATATTAACTTGAGATGGACTCCAGAAAAGAGGAAATATGGGACCTGGTACATGTTGTTAATGTCTTTCAGCCTTGGAGTTGGTGGACCACCTCTTTGGTTTGTGTATCTTTTTTCAGGATGTTTGGTTAGAGCTCTCTAAGAGCTTGCATTTTAATTTTACATGGGACACGTACAAATTGGAAGAAAATATTTACAGTTGGCAAAACTCACATCCTATATTAATTGGAATTCCTTATGCAATTTTTTGGGAGGTTTGGAGAGCTAGAAACTACATTATTTTTCAGGAGTGTTATACTTATGCTTTTCATATCAATATTAAGGTGATGTATAGGCTCAAAGACTATGGATGTGGTATCAATAAATCCTCGACAAAAGTGACAAGGCTTTCCCTTTTTTGATGGTTTTGTGGTGACGGGCTTCTTTGATGGAGCTGAACAGAAGGGTGTTTGTGGAGTGGGTATGGTTATTAAATGATTGAGGATGGCAATGGGTAAAGGTACCAATACCAAAGCGGAGTCGTTATCCATTTGGGGTTTATTATGGTTTTCATAGAAAAATAACATCCATACTTCACAGATTGTGGGGGAGTCAAAAGTCATTGTTGATTGGGAAAACCATGCTCACCAAATCCTATCCCTAGAAATGATACACTGACTAAGAAGGGTTAAAGGAATTCTTGAGTCATTTCCACAAATTTCTTTTCATCATATATATATAGGGACTTCAACAGAGAAGCAAATACATTATAAAAAAGTCCATTGGTCTTAAGGGTGGATATATTTTATATGAGGAGATACTTGATGAAAATTTGATAGACACAAGATCTATTAGAGTTTACTAAGTACTGTGAACTTATACAATATTTACTCTTGTTGTTTTATTGAGTGTTAGACTTTGTTATTTCTTGAAATTTAGGTATTTTGTTTTGATGGATATGAATATGGTGTAATAGATTGGATGCATCAGTTTTTTGGTAGGATGAAAAGTCTAATTTTTGAATCAGTTACAACATAGTCTTTATGACGACTTGACTGAATTAGACTAATAGAGAACCTCTCTCTATTTCTATGTAATTATGATACAACTTTTAATATAAAAAAGTTATCATTTCCAGTGTGAAAAAAAGGTTTCAAAAAGATTATAATAATTTATAGATGACATAGCCTTAAATGCTTTGGAGAGGCCACATTGGGATAGATATATACAGTCTCTATCTACGAGCAATGTTTTTCTTAGTAACAATAAAGATGATCATCTTTAAGTTAAGAATGGAAATGGTGGTAGCTATGTTCCTAAATTGGGTTGTTTAGCTCACATAGAGATGGAGGACTTACTTCTTCCTATATGGTGGTGCAACATTATTTGGCATCTAAATTGTCCTTATAAGCTCAAGATTTTCTTTTGGATCATTCGTGAGGGCAAGGTTCCTGTATGGGATGAATTGGTTCATAGATTCAAATGTGATCCCAACAGATTTCCACTGTGTTTCTTAGCAATTGAAAATATCTCCCATCTTTTCATTTTATGTCCATACATGTTGGATGTGTGGAGACATCTTGCTCTGCTCACTGGTGTTCTTTTTTTCTTGAATGGTTTAGGTGTCCAGGAAACTTTGAATCATGGATAAATAAAATTATATTTCATGAGTATGCCGCTCTTCTGGCCTTTATCATTTGGGGTGTCTGGCTTGCCAAGAATAAAGCCATTTTTTATGATGTTTTAGTCCTTCCATGAGTTTGTGCTGATAAATGTTTGGGGAACTTCAACTTCTTCCCCCGAGTTGATTCTATCAAGCCTTTAACAGTCATCAAGGAAGAAATTATTGATAAATCTTACTCTTAGGCTTACGTGGATGGCGCTCCTCAGGGTCAGTCAGGGTTTGGTGGTGTTGGTGGTCTTATTTATTCAACAGATGAACACTAGTTCAGTGTTGCTACTGGGATGGATGAATCTACCAATAACTGTGTTGAACTCGCTCAGTCAAAATTTTATTGACTTTTTCTCTCTTTATTGGGATTCCGTACATACATATTTTTGGTGATTCCAAACTTGTGATTGATTGTCTGAAGATAGGAAAGCCTCATAGAAATATTTACTTGCTTCCATTATTTGAGGACATTATTAGGATCAATGTCCATTTCTAGAGGATATCATATCTACACATTTTCAAAGAACACAATGATCCTACGGATCGACTTTCCAAACTTGGATTACATATCCTAGCTAGATCTAAGTAGAAATTGAAAAATCTACATGGTGTTTCCAGTTCTATATGTTTGAGTTATTTTTGACTCTTTTTCTTGTTATTATCGAGTGTGATATTTCTCTGCGTATTTATTACAACTTCTTATTCATGTAAACACTAGATGTTTTTTGATAACATGTTGATGAATTGGGCAATCCTCATTTTCGGGATGTAAACATGTAAATATTTTCTTCTTATTTTAATGATAATTGTTGAGTATCTCATACTCATTCATGTATGACCTAATCGTCTTTAAACAATATTTTTTTATAATATAAAGCTATGAATTTTTTTAAGGCAAAAATAAAATAAGGAATTTGTACTTTACTTTTATGCATTTAAATCCTCTGAAGGATCAAGAAGAACTGAACAATATCTTGTCAGCAAAAATACATAATGAAGAAAAAGATAGAAATGAGGATTTTGATCAGGAATTTCCTAAAACTTCCCCATACAATAAACATAAGGGTAGGAAGCTGGGAGTTTCCATACATAACCATGACACTTCAAGTGAAGAGTCAGTTAAACATCACATAAAATCTCAAGAGTTAAGCGAAAGAAGTGACGGAAATAAAAAGAATAAAAAGTACATACCCTATGAGGAAATATCTGGGGAGTTCAAGAATATTAAACCACCCATGGTTAATGGGGAAATCGAGAAGGGAGAGCATGCAGAGACCTGGGTGTTCGAAAATGAAAAAGTACTTCCAAATATATAATTACTCAGATGAGTTGAAAGAAAAATGGCCATGTATAATCTGACCAGAAAGATAGATATATGGTGGGAAGACATAAAGAAAGTTAAGGGTATAAAAGAAATATATGTAACCTGGAAAAATTTTAAGAATATTTTTAATAGAAAATATTTTTCTGAACTGTATTATGAAGAAAAAGACAAGGAGTTTTATGAACTAAGGTTAGGTGCCACGACCATGAAAAAACTCTATAGTAAGTTCTTAAGCTTACTTCGGTATGTCCCCTACATAATTGATTAGAAGCCCAAGATATAGTGGTTCCTTATATGCCTGCCCCTCATGTTTAAAGAAGGGACTAAATATGACAATCCAAATACACTAGAGGAAGTGATGAGGAAGGCCAATTTCTGTTATGACCAAAACAAGAATAAAAGAGAAAGTATACCAACTTGGAAAAATCAAAGGCCAAATAATTTTGATTCTAAAAGAAAAAAAAATAACTTCTATAAAAACATGGGAAATAATCATAGAGGGTATCAGGGTAACAATTACAAAGGTTTTAAACCTTAAGATTCAACAATACCCTAAACCGTTCCTAATAAAAACCCAGCACAAAAAGAGCTCTTAATATGTTGGGAGCGTGGAGAGAAACACTACTTTAAAGACTGTCCAGCAAGGAAAAAAAAGTTTAATGTTCATTCTATCCAGGAAGAAGTTACAGCTGGGGATATGGCCAGGAGCATGCCCAGAATCTGTGTCTCACTAGAAAATATGGATTATGTGCACGAATGATATATTCAATACCATCCTTACTGTGATGATACCTATTATATTCCCTGTAGAATATAGCCTTCCTCTCATATAGATATGGATTACCCAACACAATGCCACAGATATCCAATGGAACCACATCTAAATCTACCTCATCAACAAATCCAGAAGTGACGGAAAACTTAAGTCTACACTGATTTGTAACTTGTAATTGTGCATTATCACATACCCATCCAAGTGGATATGATTTAGGGTGTAACTTAGTTTCCAATTGTAATTTCTTAACAATTTCTTCTGAAACGAGGTTTGCGTGTGATCCACTATAAAAAAGAGTATCAATTTTTGTATGTTTAGAGATTACTCTAATATAAAATAACTCACTCCTCTTTCTTTCATCAATGATAGGTTCATTTCTTGAAATAGAACAAGAAGGAATTTTACCTTGAATTCTTGTAGCAACCACCTTAGTTTTATCCCCAAAGTCTGACCCCAAATCATGTTGGATTGCTACTCCAGTAGTCCTTTTGTCTTCTTTATTCCAAAAATTCTCAAGCTTGAGCTCTAGATGAAGTTTCCCAACATTTGGAAGCATCATGACCTTTCTTATGACAATGAGTACAGGTAGGTTTCTCTCCTCCCTTCTTCACAGTAGCTATGTGTTTACCTTTTCCCTTACCTTTAGAGTTGTTTCCATCAGGTTCGAAAGGTTTCTTGGAAAATTTATCTTTGGTATTCTTCCCCTTCATCTATATGTGAGTTCCTTGAACACACACCTCATCAAGGATAGTCATATTAAACATCAATATCATGTGACACAAATAAATATGTAATCCTCCTATATATTTGAGAAGAGTTTCTTTGGTGTAGAGAGATATACCAAGTACCAATGTTCATTTTCAAAATGCCCTTACCTTGCCTCAAACTATGCAAGCCCATCATATCTTGCTGCATATACCCTAATGGATAAAATTTATTTTTTAGTGCTGAAGTGAACTCATACCAAGAGGAGATGCTTTTTCCTTTCGTGGAAAGATCCTCTTGTGATATTCTCTCCCACCAAATGAGAGCAGTCCCTCAAAGTCGGAGAGAAGCCAACTGAATATTAATGTTATCTTCAATTAAATTTTGGATTCTACAATAAACTTCGATTTGACGGATCCAATAGTCCTATTTTTCAGCATTAAATCTACGCTGCAATGTTCTTTAGTTGCTTTATAGGAGAGGAACATAACCTTTGATGAGCCTTCTTATTTAGAGACATTGGCTCTGTCGTTGTTCTTGTATGCTTGCTTCTTTTTGCATTCTCGTTCATAGTGGCCATACTTCTTGCAGTAGTTACACTGGATATTGGACTTATTAGTCCATCTCTTGCATCTTCCCCTCTGACCTTGAGAGTTGTGAGAGTGCTCTGAGTGATCTGAATGTTCATGACTGGTTCTGTCCTCAGTATGAGGAGGCCCCCGACCTCTTCTTCCTCTACGTCGTCCTCTACAGCCTTGACCTCTGCTGAGGGAAGCTTAGGTGCTAAAAGCATTGGTCATCCACTCTTCTTCTTGATTGAGTCAATCTTCATGAGATAGAAGGGATCCAATCAATTCTTCTAGGGTGAACTGAGATAGATCTTTTGCTTCTTCTATGGCAGTCACTACCATAGCAAATTTCTCGATGAGACACCTTAGAATATTCTAAACAACTACCTTTTGTCCTAGAAGTTCGCCATAGGTTTGAAATTGGGTTACAATGCCTGAAACCCTAGTCATAAACTGATCTACATTTTCAGTTTCCTTCATTTTTAAACTTTCAAATTGAAGTCAAAGATTGCAATCTTACTATTTTTACTTGGTCTGTTCCCTTGTAGGAAGATGCGAGCAAATTCCAAGATTGCTGTGTGTTGGTAGCCCCTTAGATCAACGAGAAATTGGACTCATTAATGCAAATTTGGATCAGCCATTTGGCTGTGAGATCTCGGTCTCGGTGAGCTTCTACGACATTCTTCTGGGCATTACTCATTGCGGCCAGAGCATTTGTATCAGGTTCTTTGAACTCAGTTTCAACCATATCCCAACATTTTTTGAGCTGGAGAAACGTCTTCATCTTGATAGACCAAAACTCATAGTTGGTACCGGTCAGTACAGGTCTAGAGGTCTGCTTCAAATTTGAGGTGCTTGTGTTGGTAGTAGCCATGCTAGTATGATTAACTAGAGATCCTTTTTTGAACTGTTTAAAACAGTAGACGCAGCTTGTATAGCCTAGCACAGGGCGTCAGTGAAAAAACTTGTAAGTGAATAGTGACCGACACACTTTTCCTTTGGACAAGGTGTGTCATCAACGCTCTTTTCCTTAAGACAAGGTGCGTCATCGACGCTCTTTTCGTTAAGACAAGGTGCATCACCGACGCACTTCTTATTTGGATAAGGTGTGTCAGTGGTGTCAATGACACTCTTTTCCTTCATCCAAGGTGCGTCGCACTTTTACTTCAGACAAGGTGCGTCAGAGACACACTTTTCCTTCAGGCAGGGTGCATCAATGGGTCAATGACACACTTTTCCTTCGGGCAGGGTGTGTCAGCGCTCCAAGAGAGAAGAAAAATAAAAAATACACCCGATTCCTCAATGTGTTCCGGCTTCAATCACAAACTCCATGTGTGTGTGCTTTCCACTATCTGAAAAGACTTACCCAAGGCAAAAAGAATGGATCAGGTCATACGCTCTAATACCATGTTAAAGATTAAAGACAAGAAGACAATGGGCATATAGATTACCTTCTCATTATTAGACTCAAGTATTTATAGGATTACATCACAAGAATACCATGGGTCAATACTATGGGTCATTAATCAAGATAAGGTAACCAAATCAATGACTCAACTAAATGAGTAATTAATGTTGCATTTGACAAGTGAGATTACATTTATTAACATATATGTTTTATTCTTTGATAAGCATATTATTCTTCATGTTGTTATTCTATGATAAGCATATTATTCTTCATGTTGTTATTCTATGATAAACATATTATTCTTCATTGCTGGATGATTATTGTGACTGCTTTTCTATGGAACGTTGCTGATACATTTCACAACGTAAACCGAACTTACTTACTTACTGCAATTTTTCATAGCAACTATCTACAGCTAGCCGAGGTAGCTGTGACAACGTGGAGAACATTGCCACCCCATGTGGCTCTTGTTACAATTAAAAAGCATTAGGAAATGAACAATCAAATATTACCTTTCATAAAAAAAATATATAAATATAGTACTGATTTAGAAATAAGACTCATCATCTTCTGCATTGCTAAGGTAGCTGGTGATATAGATATATACATGTAGGTATGATTTCAGAAAAAATTGTTAATACAAGTGGAGTCACAAGGGTATGGACAATCAATATATTTAACAATTCTTCGATCAAAATACCAATCTCCTGCTGCTTCTGCAATTGTCTGCCAATAAACAAAAAAATCCTCTTTATCATTACACAATATGGTATCTACATAGTTCATCGCAGATACATGACTGGATAAAATTACTGCAGATGTGGTACCTTCGAATTTAATCTGGGAGAATTAGGTGAGTGCCACAGAACTTGTACAGTGGTTTGGCAATGTGCGTAGCATGAATTGATAAACATCCCTCCGCTATTTGAGTAGGACACTGGTGTTAAAGCATTGATCATATAACCTGTGAATTCTGTCATTCACAAGAGAGTTGAGTAAAATTCATAACTAAACCCTGTTAAAAAAAATCCAAACTTGGAATTCCATAAGAAATGTTAAGAGAAAGAAGACGATAGGGCATTGCAGAAAGTAACCTTCCATTATTTTTAATTGCCATGGAGCACACATTGTGATATTCTTCTTGCACTGCTGCCAATAATTATTGGGATCTGCTGCACCAGGTACTAGAACGAGTCTGATCTGCAGAAAACATCATGTAGGCCATAGAAAACATGCAATATATCATATGATGACAGGGAAATCAGTGAAAATGCCAAAAGAGATTTTATGTACCTGTACTGGATCATATGCAGAATTTACAACAAAAAGTGGCGTCTTGATCAACTGTAAGAGATATTGTGGAAACAAACACTGCCATTTTATATCCTCATGTGTTAGTAACAATTCATATGAGAGGAATATTTATTGACAACAAGTACTAGATGTATTTAAAATCCATAAAAATTTAACAAAATTAAACTTAAAACATTTATACTACCAGACTTGAAGGATTCATATAAGATGTACAAGCCGCTGGCAAGTGTTTTAAAGATCCCTACAATGCAACAACATATTTAGACATATAACCAATTAAAATAATCTCTTAATTAGCTTATTGTTAACCATAGATATGTAGAGAGAGGGAGGGTTTATACATGAAGTGTAACCATTTGGTTAACCAAAAATCTCAAATGGTTTCCTCCTGATATGTCATTCCTGTACCATTTCCAAGGTAACAGTAAGTAATTAAATCATCATTGAACTTTTCAATTTGCATAAATTGTAGATACATATGAGATAAATCCATCTGAACTATGAAATCACCAGGAAGGATCAAAAGAAAACTAATATCTAACATAAATATTTCAAAGATTATCTACCATAAGTATTTCAAAGATTCGAGCTTAAATGGATAGAATCTGTGAAGCTTTCTGTCTCTGCAATAAAAAATAACATTTTTTTAACAACATACGAATCAATGAAAAATCCAGCATCTGGCATGCACTTGACTTCAGCACTGTGGGGCAGAAGATCATGGAAACTATCGCAGTGAATAAATGTGGTTAGTCCACCTGCTGAGCAGCCAGTAAGTAAAGCCTGCAGCAGATAACTTCAACAGATCAACTGATAGACTACTTTCCATTTTTATATTACTGTTTGATTTTGTTTTTCCCTTTCTATATAACAGTTTGATACATGTTTTGGAAAAATTTCTCATCTTTCCTGGAATATGATCTCAATAGAAATTTAGACCTCTGGTTAAATAACTTGCTTTAGAGAGAGAGTTTAACATTTTTAAATAAAAAAACTAAGAGTGTACCTGTTGGGCTGTATACATTCCCTTAACCAAAAGATCTTCCATGACAGCATGCCAAATCCTTTGCCCTCTAAAATGGAGCTTATTGACCTAAAATACTACTCATTAAATACAAAAGAATGAAATTGCAAGAGCATATGCTGGTAAAGTTTAATAAGAAATCTGTTAGTCTATTCAAACCAACATACCGGATCTACCTCCTCTACATCTCCAGTGAATGACGAGCCGTCACAGTATCTAACCATAACGCGGTTCCAACTATAGAAATCTGTTCAACAGTTTTCTGTACTTTCAATGAATCCTATAAGAACCCAATTTATAATCCCATGGCTTTAGAGTCTCAACTAGAAATACCTGGATTTTGTGATGGAACATCACTTAAAATGCCTGTAAATGGTATTGTTTCTCCCATGTACAGAGAAGAACCCAATGCAGACATTGCCCGTCCTGAACATGAGATTATGTCGCTACAGAACCCTCCACCCTGCATAGAAATTTACAGTAAATAAGATATTAATCCCAATAAGAGGGACGAGGTAAAACTCTTAACACATTTCTCTGTTTCTCATTAATCTTTGTGAACAGCTCAGAACAGTCATCAAACAACCATAAGAGAGCATAGGTATGAAAATAACAAAAACAACCTTGAGGGCTTCCTGGATATAGAAACTGAGAGAAACAAAATGGATGTATGTAATAGGAGAAATGACTTGCCTCCATGTGAACAAGCCAGTTATTTGCACCTGGTCCGAATCCCCTGTGTAAATGGTAAGCTGGTGGGCTTCCATCTAAACAAACTGCAACCAGAAATAAGCTTCCTCTTTAGTTACATTCTGAAATCCTAAAACTGGACAGAAGCAGAGGGACAGATATACACTTACCAGCTCCTTTGGATACTGCATTGTTCAGCACAGTGATGTTTACCAAAAGCATTGCATTGGACGAACCAACATCTGGCAATTTCTTTGTTGCAACGGATCCCCCATGATCTTGGAACTGTGTATTGGTATCTATTGCTCTCAGTGCCATTGTAATGAAAACCAATATACTAGTAAAAGCACGGTTTCTGGATGCCATATTTGCACTTCCTCTGCTGATCATCTCAGAGCCTAAATGCTAAAGAAAATGTAAATCTATGATAGACCAAATGCCAAAGAATATATGAAGCATATAGAAATGGCCAAATTAAACTTCCCCACAAATGGGAAAGATGATCAAACACTGCTAACTTAAATATTTAGCCATGGCTGATTCATAAAAGAAACACTAGTAAATGAATTCTCAAAATTTCAACCCTCTTTTGCTGAGTCTCTTGCTGAGAACAATTGGGAAAACTCATTTTTCCAAAGAGATTTCACAAAGTGCTCAAATTTTTTGAAAAGTTTGGTTTGTAGTTAAATTTTTATGTTCAGGAAAACTAGTTTCTCCAAAGAGATTTCACAAAGTGCACAAATTTTTTAGAAAGTTTTTTAGATAGTTAAATTTTTATATTTTCTTAATTTTGCTGATATGAGTTTTCTTACCTGTCAAAAGTATAATTTCACATCAAATTTATTAATATTTTTGAAAATTAAAAAATTGAATAACTACTTCTTCCATTTTTCTTTAAAAGCATTTTTTTTCAAAGATACAACCTAGTTACACATTTCAACTTACTCCATTTCTGAAATATGGGCAAATCTGCTTATTTCATCTTGAATAGTCGGGGACAATTCCTCATGATCTTCCCTGCCATTGGAATGCAGTTGGCGGATTGGGCATTGCCTATTTAACTCCGATAACAGAACAAAATGGCTTCTGTGAGATCTGTCGTGTTGAGATATCTATCTCAGAGATTTAAATGGAATAAAAAAATGTTTACATTATCACACATCACACATAATGTGAAAAGAATATATCTAACAAATTTTTTATTATTATCTTTGTTATGGGATAGTTATGTTGATAAGAATTTAGATATTATATTAGATTTTCGATTTGTTTGAGCAAATTAACAAGATTAACTCAAATGTAACAATTATATACCAAAAATATATTTGATGGTTGTCTTTTTTTTGTAAGTTCAAAAACTATTATATTAAGAGAAAATAGCGTTACAGATTTAGATATTATATTAGATTTTGGATATGTACAAGATTAACTCAAGTGTAACAATTATATACCAAGAGTATATTTGATGGTAGTCTTTTTTTTGTAAGTTCAGAACTATTATATTAAGAGAAAATAGTGTTACAGATAAAAATACAGGTCAGCAATAAAAAAGATCCTCCCTTTGAAAGGGAAAGCAGATCCATATAGAGAATTGTTTAAGATTGTTACAAAAATTTAAAAAACATCAAGCTGAGCTTGAGAAGCATAGTCCTGGAAGACCACTGGCCTAGGAGTCTTATCTTGTTATGAGTAAATGCAACTAAATTAAGATTTAAATAACATTCAGTTAAAGGATGGTTAAAGAAACGAGTAACAATTTGTTTTTGTTTTTTCATATCAGTTTTTGTTTTTTTTGTTTAATAAATAGTATTTGTTTTGTGGTTATATTAACTGTAACAATCTGCTCTGAATAATGGATATAAAATTATATATTTTATCCTTTGTTTAACATCTAATAATCTTTACAAAACTAAGTGGTTGGTTGTGTCTATGGACATTCATGGGCCACTTTACTTATGGCTCTGCTAGTGATATGTACCTATCAACACCCTATCAATCTCTAACATCCATTATAAATCTGCAATTTGGTGTTTTTTAATTTGCAAAATCGAAATTTAAGTGTGTTTTAGCCAAGAATTGGATGGTAGAAATGGACTAAACACCCTCGGAAATTTCTGGGGCATCCAAAAATCCAAAACATGATGGCTGTAACTTGGCTTTCGAAAATTTTAATTGAATTTTTTCAAAATATTGCTGGAAAAATTTGCTTAATCTATCACAAATCATATAATTATAGACTAAAAAATTATAAATTTAAAATAGAAAAATGTTGATCATACAAAATTGCTAAATTTTATTGGTAAAATGTTATAAAATATTTGATAGTTTATTACTAAAAGACTCCTTAAGATTATGGTTTAGATAACTAGCAGCAAAATTACTGTTTTAAAGTAAACTAGCATAGATCTATCTAAAAGGGGATCTAAGTAGCCAAAGGGATCAAATCTCTGAAGGTGCAAACCCTCTTTTAGAGTGGAAATGTTGATGAAATAAGTAATCCAATTTTTATGATTTTAGTTTATCTAAAATATATGTATATATATATATATATATATCCAATTCTAAATAATTTAAATTTAATTTAAGCCAATATGTTATTTTTAATAACATTTTATTATTTTTTTTATAAAATATAGGTGTCAACTCTAGGATGAGCACGAAAGCAGTTACACATCTCTCCCCTACTGGGCTGTAGAATGCACCTCTTCCATGCAAAAATATTCTTCATTTTAGAAAAAAACTGTCACCTAAATTTAACTTTTCATTTTAAAAATATCCATTTGTTTTTAGAAGTGTTAATTATGGGCACTATTATCCACGTGCAGTATTGTTGCTGCACACCATAGTGGATAGTACAACAATGTGGATAGTGTTCCTCTATAGTATTTTACTAATATCATTTTTAATAGTTGTATTTAGATTATTTAGATTTTACTTATTAATGAATCTATTTGTCTTCGAAACTGTTAATTATGGGTAGTATTATCTACCTGCAGCAAAGTGATAAACGTAACTTGCGATACTGTTGTGGTTAGTACAACATAGTGGATAGTGTTTTTCCATAGTATTTTATTAATATAATTTTTTATAGTTGTTTTTAGATCATTTAGATTTTTTTGATTAATGACATTTAACTATTTAATTTTAGCAAGATTGAAAATTTTCATTCTTCAAAATCCATATTTAATTGTACAAATTTATTCAACACAAATGGAATAAATAGATTGATGAGTAACTTTAGCAAGTTTCTCATTTCACATGTCTAGAAGGAGATGAACACTATGGCTAGTAAATTGTCCAAGGAAACTCTATACAACAAAGATAACTACTATTTTGACTAAAAAAGCTATAGTACTCTTAAGGTGTATTAGCTTAATGACTATATTTTCAGGGTTTGCCTATAAGCCCTTTAGCTCTTTTTTTGAACTTTGTAGAGTGATTTTTAGTTTTTTTTTGAACTTTTGTATATTGATTTTTAAAGCATTGTTGGATTGATGAGTCTAGTTATTAGACAATTAACACTTTCAGGGCTGGTTTACTGCACTACTCAGAACTATAGTTAGGGCATGTGTGTTTCTGTAATTTGGGTTTAGTTTCTTTAAAGTAATACTTAATCTTTATATAATGACTTATTAACTTTGATTTTATTTGAATATCAAATTAATAATTTTTTATTTAAAAATTTAAAAATTCTTAAAAATCAAGTGACAACTTCTTAATTATGCCATTTTAACCGTTTATATTTATTATTCAATACCTTTATCAAATTTCGAAAAAAAATAAAAATAAAATAAAAGTTGTTGAAACTTGAAATCATCACTTCTTTAATTTACTTTTATTTATAAAAGCGCTTCTCAATGGCTGGTACTGGACAGTGGACCAGCAAACAATGTGTTTTTGTAGGAGTTTGAAAGGAATATTTTTGTTTTAGAAGTCAATAATTTCCGTCATTTTATGGAAAGATGTTCAATGAATTACAAATTTGTGTGGTAAATCGTGCTGTAACCTGTTACATTTAAATAGAAAATTTGAGCTGAGAAAGACATTAACCTTTGGACACTTGAGCCGCTTTTAGTACTTTTTAACAGATACGTGTCATTACGGAACTGACTTTCTCTGGCGCGCGAATATCTGAAGTTGTTGCCAGTACCGAATCACGGGGCTACTGCCTCCTCTGAGACGGCCAGCAATACTTCTTATGCTATGCAGCATTTAATGCGACGGCGGTCGCACTGTCCGCCGTCGGATCGCTCTTTGGAACGGATCCGACGGCGGACAGTGCGACCGCCGTCGCATTAAATGCTGCATAGCATAAGCAGTATTGTTCGCCCTCTGAGACAGTGCGGCAACAAGCATGACATGACTTTCGTCACGCCGCCTTTATTTGTTATTAAGCTTCCCAGGAGTTGAACCCGGGACCATATTGTGTTGGGAGCTGGGATCAAATTTGAAGGGTAGGGTCTCATTTCACTTTGAAGGGTTGTGAGAAATTGGAACAATTCAAACACTTATATTCAAATATTGCTCTTTCTTTCAACCTAATGTTTACAATTCACGGCAAATAAATAACATTGATAGATTTGGAACTCAAACTCTTTCTTCTTGCTCCTCCGCCCAAACGAAGTTGTGGTCCTCGACTATGAAAAATATTCATTATTTTGGTTCTAATTTCATTTAATTACTGGGTTTTTTAAGGTTACATCTATTGAGTATTCAAGACTTAGTCTGGCGGAAATGCAATCGCATAATACATTACAAATTTCAAACAACATTTTGGATGGAGAAATTTTAAACCCTTATATTTATAGAACCAGAAGGAACTCCAACAAGAAACACATTTAACTTTTATCCACATATAAAATGTTACACAAGTGGAAAATGCTATATATACCTGTAAATTCACGACAACCAAGTCGACAGCTTAGCTCTGCATAATCTTCTGGAGGAAATAGAAATTAGGGAGACACTGAAGCATAGAATTGGAGAGTTGAGAGTCTGAGTCCCGACCTTCGACTGTCCTATACTCGTAAACCCAAAATAATGTTTTTTTCACAGACTTCAGCAATCTTTTTAAGTTCGGGGAAGCTCAATCTAGCCTACCCAACATTCTACCTTTGCTTCTCTTGCTCCTATCTGTGAAAAAGGTGGAACCTTCGAGTTGCCCACCAAAAAAGTTGAACGAGGAATTATAGTGTGCAACCATTTCCTTCTATAGAAAGACGATTGGAAGCAACGCCATCTCAATTCCACAATATCCCAGCGCTCCTAAGTTGGTTTACCTTGCCCAAGGTAGGCGAATGCATGTTTGTGTATTTCACATGATTACAAAAAAAATCATTTTATAATTGCTTCTACATAACAGATATATCTGTGCAGGTGAGGGAAAACTGGGTATTGTTTTCCTGAGGTTTCCAAAGACTTTCAAAGATCATTCTTCGTTATGAGGGCACTCAGGGCGTAGATCAGAAGGCCCACGAGAGGAAGAAGAAGAAGAAGAGGACTCAAGTCAAAAGGTGAGGTGAGTGAGGAGGGGAGACGTAATAGCGATATTTGCAGGAGAAACCCTCTGGTGCTATAATGATGGGAACGAGCCTCTCTAAATTGCAGCCATTGTAGACATAGGAAACCCTCATAAATAGCTCAGGCGCAAGAGGTACTGTGTAAGCATCCCGACAAATTAAGTAATGATAATATTCAGTTAGGTATATGACAAATTCTTTCGTTTCTTTTAGAGATGACTATATGCATATTGTACAACCATTCTCTCTGGCTGGCCCTCCATTCCAATTTCCTTTGTCTCTACTACCTAAATCCCTTCCTCCGATGAGACAGGTAGACTGAGCGGCCTAGGTGGATCATGGGAGATTGGGAGTGCTGATTCAAATGATTATGACCCCAGTAAATGAATGGAAATTGGAATAAATCCTAGAATCCTGGACTAACTAGTATAGGATATGACTCGTGAGCATAAACAAAGGGTGGCGTGCTGCTAGCCTGCTACCAAAGATCCATCATCCCAGTCTTGTGGTGGTCATAATAGAAATGTCTAGCACTGGGAAAAACCTTGGTCTGGAAACTTACATACCCATTGGACCAGGTTAGGTTCAAATCTAGAAAAGATTGCTTAATGCATTGTAAATTGCAACTTGTAAGTTGTAACCCAAAAAACAACACCATTAGTTTTTCCTTAAGGAGCCTTGAGAGTGGAGGGTTATCAAATCAATTCACCATCCATAGATATGACTTATATGAGTATTTAATTTCACATCATATACTCAAATACTCAAGTGACTTGTAAGTTGTGAGATCACGTGACTCAGTGAACAATAAGATGATAGATGGAAAATCGAGTTGGAAGGTGGCATCATCTCATACCAATATTTAATGAAGTTGGTGAGTTAGTAATGCATGCTAATGCCATTAAATGCTTTGAAAGTGAATATCAAATCGTGAGCCACAATCCTGACTCACCGACTTGAACTTGGCACTAGGCAGCCTAGTGGCCCACCGTGGTCTGTGTCGATTGGGACTGAGATCCTCATCCATGATCTGACTATTCAAGGGCACTTGGGAAGACTCTGAGTCCCGACTCTCCCATAGTCCACTAAATCCCTGGATAGGCAAATTTTATAGCTGCCCTTCTGTTACAAATTTACCGAGGCTTACTCAATTTCATTATTGAAGTGTTGGAAATGAAACTAAATTTTTTTTGCATGGTAAAATTCCTTGTGGCCTTCTATGACATTTAAAATGGCCTTTGAAGGGCTCCGAAGGCTTCATTAGGAAACATTTTTTTCTATTTAATAGTGACCCGTCTAATCATGTAGCGATTAACTTTCATCTCTATCCATGTTATCATTGTTATTCGATTTCCAAAGGTGTTGTACGAATTATATGAAACAATATCTTATCCTTTATGAAACAATATTTCATTGTGTTTATATATACAAAATTAAAGGTTAAAATATAAAATTTATATTCATTATTTATACACATTGTTATTTTGGGTTTTTTTGATTTGATCAACAAGATTAACCCAAGTGTAGTCTTGGTTAAGATTTAAATAAGCTTTACTTGAGTGATGATTAAAGAAAGGTAGCAATAATGGTTATTATTATTATTATTATTAAATAGTATTTGTTTTATGTTTATATTAATTAATTAATTGTTTATTTGGTAATTAGTTTAATGTTTAGTCTTTGTTTAATACCTAATCATATTCACAAAATTAAGTGGCTAGCTCTGTCTATTGGCGTCCACTCTTCTTGTGGTTGTGCTAGTAAACAAATAAAAACAAAAACTGATATGAAAAAACAAAAACAAATTGTTAACAAAAACTGATATGAAAACACAAAAACAAATTGTTAACAAAAACTTATATGAAAAAACAAAAACAAATTGTTACTGGTTTCTTTAACCATCTCTTAACTGAAGCTAATTATGTAAATCTTAATAAAGATGCATCTAAGCATAACAAGATAAGACTACCACTACTACCATGAAATGAATCTCTCTTATGCACTAGTGTTAATTTTCTTGATCCACTCAAACCAGTCTAAAATCTGAGATAATATCCAAAGCCTATACACATAAAAGTAAAACAACATTTAATAAATAAAACAAATAACTTAAAAATAATTAAAATTACAAAATCCAAATGTTGAAGGATGTCAAATTTATTTTATTATAAAAATAGATTTTAATTTACAAAATAAGTATTTCACTAAAAATATTTTAACTACATTCCAACCATCTTAATAAAAAAAACTGAATTACCAAATAATGTAATCGCCTGTCAAACAACTTTTAGTAAGTAATATAATCACATAAAACATATAAATGGATATTTTTTTTAAAGAAATTCAATAAATGCAACGTTAATAACTAAAATTTGGAAATCGTTTTGGCTCTCTATGTACGGACAAGGATTATAGTGTATATATTTTTATTGTATAGACAAATATCTTGGATATAACTAAATTTGAAGATATTTTCTATCAACCTCGAAGGATTGGGGTCAAAACGATCTCTAGATAAAGTTAGAATCAGAGAAAGCGGAAATCCTCTAAATAGTACAAGAAAAGATCATATTAGTCAGCGGTATGACTTGGTTGGAAGCAAGGGATATGAACTCCAAATTTTTTCATAGGTTCACATACCATAGGCGAAACATTAATTTAATTTGGGCTTTAAAATCTATGGATGGCCGCGCAGTTAAGGATCAAGTAGAAATTGTTAAGGAGGCACATTCATACTTTAAGTCATATTATTGTGCAAACGGAAACTTTTATGTTTTAGAGCAATTAAAAGTGGTGACGGATTACCCTCGGCTCATTAGTGAGGAGGAAGGAGATGAGCTGTACAAACCTGTCCAAATGGCAGAATTAAAATTGGTAATCCAGTCTTCCGCTAAATCAAGAAGCCCGGACCCAGACGTTTGGACCATGGAACTATTCTCGGAATGTTTTGAGCTTATGGGTCGGATATTCCGCGGGATGTGGAAGAATCTAGATCGAGGGGTCTGGTTTCAGAGGCAATGAACTCTACCTTTGTGTCCTTAATCCCAAAGAAGTCAGTTACAGTTGACCTGGGGGATTTCCAACCAATATCTCTATGCAATTATGTCTATAAAATAATTGCAAACAGGTTAAAGCCCGCCCTTTCGAAAGGTCTTTCAGAGGAACAAATTGGTTTTCTACAAAACCGCCAAATTCTAGAGGCGGTGGGGGTAGCTCAAGAAGTAATTCTCAATATAAAGACTAGATCATTAGAAGTCGATGTAATGCAATTGGATTTAAACAAAGCATATGACCGCGTTTCATGGGGGTTTCTAAGGCTAATTCTGATTCAAAGCGGTCTCCCCTTTAAGATGATGAAATGGGTGATGGCCTGTGTTACTTCGATGTCCTTTGTTGTGCTGGTCAATGGGAATCCTCCGGACTTATTTGAAGCAGAAAACGGTCTCCGATAGGGATGCCCTCTCTCCCCACTATTATTCTTATTGGTTATTGAGGGTCTGAGTCGAATGCTCCTGAAAGAAAAGGTTGGAGGCAGGGTGAAAGGTATCAAGATCGGCGCTAATTTATCTATTACCCACCTCATGTTTGTAGACAATATTATGATCCTGGGTTCGGGTTCCATTGATGAATGGGGAGTCATATCAGGCCTCATTCAGAACTTTTGTGTTATTTCGGGCCTATCCATTAATCATGGCAAGTCAAGACTCCTTCTGAATGAAGCTTCAGACCAACACTTGGAGGCAATGCAAAGTCTTCTTCAGATGAGGCCCTATTCGTTGTCAGAAGACACAAAATACTTGGGTTGCTTTATAAATCCCAATGGATACAAGGATAGGGATTGGCTGTGGTTAATTCAGATATTTGAGCGGAGGATCAAACGTTGGGGGTGGTGTTGGCTCTCCCTGGGTGGTCGTCTAACATTGGCGTGCTCAGTCCTTACAAACATGGCTGTGTATTGGTTTTCATTGTGCAAAGTCCCTAAGTCAGTGATAAACAAAATCCGGATGATGATAATGGCTTTTATCTGGTTTGGTGAGGTGGTGCAATCTAAATTTCATTTGGTCAGATGGGAAGAGATTGCTCATTCCGCGGAGAAAGGTGGGTGGGTTGAAGAATATGCACCTATTTTCCCTGGCGTTAAGAGCCGAAAGTCTATGGATGGTGTTCTGTAGGGGCAGTCTATGGTCTCAAGTGATAAAAGAAAAATATCTCCAAAGAGTTACTAAAATTCAATGGGTTAGAGGCTTCAAGAAGCCGAGAAGGCGCATCTCTAATATCTGGGCTGGTCTGCTCGGGGCTTTCAAAATATTCTCTTCGTGGTTAGATTGGTCTCCTGGTAATGGAAGGGAAGTTCATGTGGGGGGAGATCCGATCGTTGGGGGCCCTCACTCCTTTACCCTGTCTTCGAAACTTTTGGATCATCTGCATTGTAGGGGGTATTACTCCCTTTATCACGTAGCATTAGCTCCTTCCAGGGGATTGGTCCACCAGGGATGGATGTCAGCTTCCCGGCTGGGTCTCGATGGGGGGATGGGTGTTGAATGGTCTTCCTATGTGAGTGCTCTTCAGATGGGAGAGATTAGATTGGTCTCTTCTCCTAATAGTATAAGGTGGTCATATGACTCGGTCTTTGGTGAGATCTCAGCTTTGCAGGCTTACAATATGCTTATGGAAGTTATCTCTGGTCGACGTGAGTGGTGGTTCCAGCTGTGGAGATGGAAAATTCCTCCTCATATTGTCATTTTTTGTTGGCTGGCTTTGGAGAATAGGCTGCTGACGTGGGATAATCTCCAAAGGCAAGGTTGGGTTGGCCCTGGTATTTGTTTGCTTTGCGATTTGTGTGAGGAAGATTGCTGTCATTTATTTGTTACTTGTGGATTCTGTCAGGTCGTTTGGATGATTATAGGGAAATTGTTTAATGTTGTTATACCATGGGGTTGTCATACACTATCCTCCTGCTTTTTGTCCTAGTGCCAGAAGATTCCTTCAGGATTTTCAATACCTTCTTTTGTCATATGGGAGATTTGGTGTAGTCGAAACCGACTCATCTTTGATGTTGTGGTGCCGAGCCCGATGGTGGTCGTAGATACATGCTTGAACGCATTCTTCATCTCAGGTGGTGACTTCTCTTTCGGTGGCAGAATTGGCAAGCCTCCAATGGTTTTAAAAGTATTGTCAGTTGTCCACATCCTAGTGGGTTGTTTTGATGGGTCGTCCCAGGATTCCTCTTGCCTCTGTGGCACTTGGGAAATCTTGGTGATGGTAGACAAAAGTTTTTTGTAACTTTGGATGAATTGTAGTCCTGGGTCCAACACCAAAGGAGAACTTCTGTCATTGTGGATCCTTCTTCGGATCTCTTCTTCCCTCGGCTTGGACAGGATCCACATTTTTGGTGACTCAAAAATTATTATTGACTGGGCAGTGGGATTACATAACATCTGTGTCCTTCATCTAGATCAGTGGCTAAGACGGGTTTGGGATCTGCTTGCCACCTTTCATGAGTTAATATTTTCTCATATCTTCCGAGAGCATAATGTTTTGGCTAATGCTCTCTCTAGGCTGTCGCCGTAGGAGGTTGTTGGCTTCATCTATTTAGAGCGTTGGATGGGGGACGCTCTAGTGGTGGCTAGGGACCGTATGGCGGCCTTTTAGCTGGTTCAGTTGGATTGGTCGTCCTTGTATAGGTCAGAACGACCTCTTTTGTCTGGTCCATGATCTCCTTTGTTCCATATGGAGCTGCTTTATTCCATGGCTAACAACGGTCTATTACTCCTCGACTCATCACGGTGTCTATGAGCGGTCTATTCTCCTTGACATCCCGACATATATGCATGGTCTATCTTTGTCACTTAATTGCCTATATTGGGACTGATTCTGTTTTATTGGGACTGATTCTGTTTGTTTGTCTATGTTTTCGAACTACTCTTCAAATATTAATATAAAATATTGTGTTTTTTTTGTTGGAAAAAAAAGAAGGATGATAAAGTATACTTTTATTGTATAGTATCTTGGACATGGTAGCTTGCATAGTTTTAAGGAAATAGATGATATAGTTTGAAATAGATCATTGGATTGGATTTTCAGCATATCAGTACGATATTTTTTGAAAGTTTACTTTGAGTTTGACTTTCTTTTTTAAGAAAAAAAAAACTTAAAAATTGAAATTTTTTATCAAATTTATAGTTTTTTTCATAGAAAATAGATTACAACTTTATTTATTTAAGTTGTCCATCGATGTGCACACCGTTAGCTTGTAATATTTCGAATGGCTGTCTCCCGACAGAAAGGAGAGGTGCGACCCTTGGGGGCAGGCAAAGAGTCAGGAGTTGTCACCTGATTCCAACTCCTTCATTTAGGCAAACTCCTAACGAAGCCAAGGGGGGTGGTCCCTAAAGAGTTTCTAAGACTCAAGTTTTCATTTTAAAGATGTTTTTTTAAGTGTATGATGTGGATGGGTGTTGTTTAGTATTTTTTATAAACACTTACAAGAAATTGAACCAAATAAGCGCTTGCGAGTAAAAATCATAATGACCAATCACTTGAAAATTACACAACTAAAACAAAGCATTCATGATATGGATTCGATAATTTAAATAGTACAATTCTTTAGATAGATGACAAGCAAATTAAACTGAAGACCAATGCCAAATAGGGTGTAAGAGATTGTTTTGCGAGTGCCTCTTGGTAAGTTTTAATGTAAGTTTTTAAATGTGAGTTGATTATTACAGGGAAAGGGGATCTCCAAGATATACCTTGCAGTATTGGAGATATGTCCGAAATTAAGGCTTTGGTGGATCTGTACAAGGACATGTTGGCTGCCAAAGTCCCAAGGGCATGTTCAACACTACACTAACCAGGGATGTAGCCTAATGGTGCCCCCAATATCTAAGTACAGTGGTTCCAGCGTCCCCAGGTGAAATTTGCACACACAAAATCTAACCGAAGTGTCATAATTTCACTCATCTTTGTTAGGTGGCTACTTTTATTAGGGTTTCTTGGATTAAAATGTGAGAATTGGAAAAGTCCATGACTGCTTCTGGGTATCCCAACTTGGTAGAGCATACACAGCGTAGCACAAATGTTTAGTCTGATTTTAATTAGATGTGAAGATTGTAACAACCCTCCGACAGAGAGCACTCTTGATCCCCCTTATGGTGAGATTCAAGAGATTTATGAAAAAATAACAGAAATACAACTAAGCTAAAACCAACAATAACAACTCTCCGATAGAGAGCGCTCTTGATTTTCTTTTTAGCGAAGTTCAAGAGACTTTGGGTTTATTTTATTAATAAAGCTATAACATGAAAGAAATAAAACATTATAGATGCAAGATATATGTTGGCCAAACTTATGCATCACTTTTCTTATCAACCTCCACTGATCGACAAAGCCTTTGGGTGGAGGTGAGAGCATAATTTGTGGCGACGAAGAATAGTTTTATTTCTACTTTACTTTTGCAAAAATAAAACAATGAATTTAAACAATGAAATATGGAAGAAGTATACACCCTGCACTTGAAAGTGAGTGTCTGAAGTGGCGGGGTTAGAAAAAGCAATCTCACGAAAAACGAAACAAGACGCGAATCCCCCCAGGGGGATGGGATGTGGGTGCTGGTTACCTCACTGCTCTCGTTTAAATTCTTTTACAATTTTTATGACGAAGATGGAGTGTTTCTTAGTCCAATAAACTTGGATCTAAGAGCTTACAATGGTGGATTAAGAAACTATATTAAAGTGGGTGTCCACCGGCTTGTTTTGAGACTTCCTTGATGCTCTTGGTCATTACAAAACCTCAATTTTGTGCGCATCCTTGCTAAAAACCAGCAAACAAGAAATGCTAGAAAATAATGGGAAAGACAATGAAAAAAAAACTGAAAATTTTTAATACTTAAATTTTTTTTCAAACTTTTTGAAGTAAAAGCACAATTTTTCCAAGCTTAGATCTAATCAAATGATGGAGTTCTTTGATGACATATCAGATCTGAATACTTAAAGAAAGATAGATTCCAAGTAATATTCATGCAATGAAAGATCTATTTCTTAAGCATAATAAAAAAGAGGTAACTGAGAGAGAGAGAGAGATTTTGAGTTTTTTATCGAAAGAAGCGGTAACAACAGCTCCAACTTGAATCTCTTGGAAAAGTTGGAAGTTTGAATGTGAGACCACAAGTTTTTTTCTCTAGATCCAAGAAAATGAGATGCAATTGAGCTCAACCTTTTACTCGAAGTTGTGATATGCAAACAAAGCTATCACACTTGCAACAAACATATTAGATTTGGTACTATTCACGGTTAGAAACCAAAAAAACATGAAATGTAACTTAATAAAACATGCCTTCTTAAATCGCTAAGAGTAAAGAGTAAGTAAATAAATTGACAGTTGCAAATATTTACTCTACATGCTCTAAGATAACCTTCCAAGCCAGATTAATTATGAAAGAACAAAGCATGACAGAAATGCAACCATATCACCTTATCCACCACAAGTATGCACCCATAGAATCACATTCATAAGCCTCCAAAGCCTTGAAATTTATTCAAATAGTAACAACAAAGTACATGAACAGAGGTTCCTTTCTTCCATCCAAATGAGGAAGAAAGCCTCGCTTAAATAGGAAAAATGAGAGCAAAACCCAATGGGGCAAAATTTGCCAAGTGTTGGAGCTTTTTGAGATGATTGGGGGAAAACTAAAGTGAAATAGAGGTGGTAGATGACACCTCTCATAAGTTAGGTCACCTCCGCCTCTTTCTATGACACATATACAACAAGAGGTGAGCTCTATCATGGCTAAATGTGCCCCTCTAAGGAGAAATTCGCCCCCTAGTGGATTTGATTGGAATTGACTTGATTTGATCTTGATTTGGTATTTAATTAGCCCCAACATCATCCCTAGTTAACTTGGAACATGTCTGGGACAAGTTCCCACTGATTTAGGGATGTGTTTTTCTTCATATTTTCCATTTTTCTAATTTTTTATTCACTTTTCTTCTTTTTGGAGAGAATTTCACTTAAGTGATAAATAATCACTTAAAACTTAGGAAAAATGGGTTTAGGGGTTAAGTGAGTAATTTGGCTTAGAAAACAAGTCTTTATATGCCAAAATGCACCCCAAGGCCACTTAATTATTACATTTTGAAAAATTTCAATTAAACCATAGGAAAAATGGTTTAATTAATTGAAAATTTTAATTATTTGTCTATATTCAAAAAATAAAAAATAAAAAATCCGAGGACGTTTGGGAAATTTTTTTTTCGGACAATGTTTTAATGCATCCAAGGACCTACGAAAAGACCATAGAATATACAAATAGTGTATAGTAGGTTCATATTTTAATGTTGGACTCTAATAACCCCCCAAGGCCTAACCACCAAATTTGGGCATTCCATCTTTGGAGGTAGCAGGAGAAAAACTCATCGATTATAACTAGGCTAAAGGAAAAGAAATAATTGACAAGGGAAAAAACTCCTTGGAATACCCTATTTGATTTTTAAGTCTAAGGGAACCAAGCCACTCAAGACCCCCCTACTAGCACACTTTATTACAACCCCATGGGATATGGTCATTTCGACAAAAAATAAAAAAGGCTAGCCCAAATTGGCTAACTCTGGAACAAACTAAACCTATTAACTCTGGAGATGAACATGCATCATGTTCAATAACTAGAGGCTCACTAGAAATCCACTAAGTGCAAAATTACTGGATAACATCTAACTCGAACTACGGGGTGTGTGCTTGACCTAGTCTCTTATACAAGGAGAGCATACAAGAACACCAGAATCTCCAGTTTCTATATCCTGTAAAAACATCTCAACTTGACAAGAAAACCTCAGTAGCACAAGTTTAAGAAAAAGAGCCAATGATCCAAAAGTTGCTTTATTAAAAGGAATGACTAGACTCAACTAAAAAATTATTTTCCTAAGTACATAAAGAGAATACGAAAAGTAAATGCTCACTTTAAGGAGCTTATTTTCATACTCTAAACATAACATAAAAGGTTAGGTGTAATAAAAAATCCAATGTAGCCACCTAATCATTTCATTAATATAATGAAGATTTTCCTTGTCTTTGGTTACCAACCAAAGTAGGGACATATTTTTCAGAAAATGCAAACCTGCATGAATATTCAAAATGGGAGGATTGGAAGGGAAATCATAGGCATGAATAATGTCGTTAAAATTCTTCCCAAACTGGTATGTGCTCACGCAGGATGCTTCTATCCATGACTAGATAGGACTGATACACCAATCAGAATGATGAGGCAGACAGACTACATCATCATACTGATCATCAGGGCTTATCAAATGATAACTCATTGTATAATCCCGAAGCTGCTCCAAATCATAAGGAAACTCTATATGCGATGAAGATGGCTGAGACATTGAATGTATCATATCTGACTTTTCACAACCCTTCTTATCAATGTCTTCGTTACTAATAACCTCGTGCAACTCTGACTGCTCTTCTTTATAACTTTCATAAGTCTCAGAATAAAAATCCCCCCCGCTAAACATATCATAGATAGGGCTTCCACAAATTTCTAAACAAACACTCCCCTCGCTAGACATATCATAGATGAGATTCTCAAAAGGATCATTCCCATCTATGTCAGATATGAGAGTGTTCATCATTGGTACCAAGTCCCTGGCTATCTTCATCCTCCTTATGATCATAACAATCCTCTTCAAAAAGCTGGGTTTCAAAGATATTATAAGGGTCCCAACTTTCCAAATATTCGTCATGCAGTGGAGAGAATGGAGGATTTTCATCACACAAAACTTCAAGTAAAGTCTCGTAGTTATCATCCATATCAGATGTAATGGACTCTTCATCACTTGTATCATGCACTTGATTGTACTCTCTCGCTTGGCTCCAGGTTTCTGTCATAATAGGATGGAGCTGTCCTATTATGTTGACATACTCAGGATTTCTTGAATACTGTTCGCTATCATTTGACTTTGGAAGACCATGCTCTAAGAGTTGATGGGCCATGTAATAAGTGGACTCTTCATGAAGGGCCTCACATGATTTGCAATAAGGAATGACTTCTTCAACCATGTTGACAGGATCTAGCTGATTAGGCAACCTTCTATCTTGCAGGGATTTTTTTTGAACCCATTTTCTGTTAGGAGGAAAATTGTTTTGACTAGTTCGATCCCTTTCCATGTTTATCATCGTATTTTGCATCTTCGCATAATCGACTTGTAAAGCCTCCATCCTATCATTTATTTCCTTTATTTTCTTTTCATAAGTCTCTTGCATGTGGTTTATGGATTCCTTAGCTCTAATCTCCTATTGCTTATGAGGGATAAGGGCACTTGTGTAACCAGGAATGTTTGACTTACCAGAATATTGCATATTCGTGTCAATTTTAACCGCCATTTCTTGGGCTATCAATAGAGTGGCAGGGTCTTTATCTCTTAGTTGATATTGCATTTCTCCACTAAGAGCTTCAATATAGTAGAGTTATATGGACTGAGCAGTAGGCTTGTAGTCAGTATGGATGGAATTCGTCAGATTTGTGAATTTCTTGTTCAATTAATCCATTGTTTCATTCTCATTTCTTTTGATCTTGGTCAAAGCAGTTAACTGATGTCGAGGCTCTTTCTTTTCAGCAAACTTGTTGGTGAATGCAGTTTTAAAAGTTACAAGAGTTGCAAAGGAGTTATCTGGCAAGTTGTTGAACCAATCACCAACAACTCCATCTAAGGAAAGAGCAAAGAGTTTCATATACACATCTTCGTCTCTATGTGCAGGATCACTCATAAAGGCATTGATACATATAGAGAAGTTTCTAAGATGAAGACTTGCATTGATGGCATCAGTGCCAGTGAAAATGGGCAGTTTGTCTACAACTTTGTCTAGTATATTGTGAGGTTGACCTGCTATCCGAGAGATGTCAAGGGGACTGAAATATTCACCCATTATATCAAACAAACAATCATTATTTTCAACAAAAATATTATGGATGTTCGAAATAGACTCAGATAAAAGATTCTCAGGGATTGTACGAGACTCTAACCTATTTAGGATCATCCTTTAAACATGTTCAGGGTCAGGGATGAAATTAAGTAGGCCTACATAGTTTCTTCTTGTTGAATACCTTGGTGTGTTTAATGAAAGTGGAGTGGCCGGATGGATTTAAGTCTAAAATCAGAGGTGTTCAAACAAAAAATCTATCAAAAGTCAAGGCAAAAACTAAGGTAAAAAGTTGTTTAGGAACAAAAGATTTGTCCCTGGAAACGAAGCCAAAAATGTTGCCCACCGATGTGCACACCGTCAGCCTGAAATATTTCGAACGAATGTCTCCCTGCAGAAGGGAGAGGTGCGACCCTTGGGGGCAAGCAAAGAGTCAGGTGTTATCACTTGATCCCGACTCCTCCATTTAGGCAAATTCCTAACGAAGTTAAGGGGGGTAGTCCCTAAAGAGTTTCTAAGGATCAAGTTTATTTTTAAAGATGCTTTTTTAAGTGTATGATGTAGATGGGTGTTGTTTAGGAGTTTTTATAAACACTTACAAGAAACTAAACCAAATAAGCACTTGTGAGTAAAAGTGGAAATGAACAATCACTTGACAATTACATAGCTAAAACAAAGCATTCATGATATGGATCAATAGATAATTTAAACAGTAAATGCTTTAGACAGATGACAAGCAAATTAAAATGAAGACCAATGCCAAATAGGGTGTAAGAGATTGTTTTGCGAGTGCTTCTTGGTAAGTTTTAATGTAAGTTTTTAAAGGTAAGTTGATTATTACAGGGAAAGGGGATCTCCAAGATATACCTTGCGGTACTGGAGATATGTCTGGAATTTAGGATTTGGTGGCTCTGTACAAGGACATGTTGGTTGCTAAAGTCCCTAGGGCATGTTCAACATTACACCAACCAAAGATGTAGCCTAATGGTGCCCCTAAGATATAAGTACAGTGGTTCCAGGTTCCCCATGCATAATTTTTCCACATAAAATCTAACCGAAGTGCCGGATTTTCACTTATCTTTGTTGGGTGGTTACTTTTATTAGGGTGACTTGGATTAAAATGTGAGAATTGGAAAAGTATACGGCTGCTTCTGGGTATCCCAACTAGGTAGAGAATACACAACATATCACAAATGTTTATTCTGATTTTAATTAGATGTGAAGATTGTAACAAACCTCCAATAGAGAGCACTCTTGTTCTGCCTTATGGCGAGATTCAAGATATTTATGAAAAAATAACTAAAAAACAGCTAAGTTAATACAAACAGTAACAACTCTTTGATAGAGAGCACTCATGACTTGCTTTTCAACGAAGTTCAAGAGACTTTGGTTTTATTTTATTAATAAAGCTAGAAGATGAAAGAAATAAAACATTACAGATGCAAGATATATGTTGGCCAAAATTATGCGTCACTTTTCTGATCAACCTCCACTAATAGGCAAAGCCTTTGGGTGGAGGTGAGAGCATAATTCGTGGAGACGAAGAATATTTTTATTTCTACTTTACCTTTGCAAAAATAAAACAATGAAATATGGAAGAAGTATACACCCTGCACTTGAAAGTGAGTGTGTGAAGAGGCGGGGTTAGAAAAAACAATCTCACGAAAAATGACACAAGACGCAAATCCGCCCAGGGGGGGTGGGATGTGGGTGCTGGTTACCCCACCAATCTTGTTTAAATTCTTTTACAATTTTTATGATGAAGATGGAGTGTTTCTTAGTCTAATAAACTTGGATCTAAGAGCTTACAATGGTGGATTAAGAAACTATATTAAAGTGGGTGTCCATCGGCTTGGTTTGAGGCTTCCTTGATGGTCTTGGTAACTCCAACACCCCACTTTTGTGCGCATCCCTTCTAAAAACCAACGAACAAGAAATGCTATAAAACGATGGGAAAGACAATGAAAAAATTAAAAAAAATCAAATTTTTTATACTTAGAAAAAGTTTCAAATTTTTTTGAAGTAAAAGAATGATTTTCCAAGCTTAGATCTAATAAAATGATGAAGTTCTTTGATGACATATCAGATCTGAATACTTAAAGAAAGATAGATCCCAAGTAATAAGCATGTAAGGACGGATCTATTTCTTAAGCATAATAAAAAAAAGGTAACCGGGAGAGAGAGAGAGAGAGAGAGATTTTGAGTTTTTTTTTTTTAATCAAAAGAAGCGGTAACAACTGCTCCAACTTGAATCTCTTGGAAAAAATGGAAGTTTAAATGTGATACCACAAGTGTTTTTCTCTAGATCCAAGAAAAGGAGATGCAGTTGAGCTCAACCTTTTACTCAGAATTGTGATCTGCAAACAAAGCTATCACACTTGCAACAAATATATTAGATATGGTACTATTCACGGTTAGAAACATAAAAGCCATGAACTATAACTTAATAAAACATGCATTCTTAAATCACTAAGAGTAAAGAGTAAGTAAATAAATTGACAACTGCAAATATTTACTCTACGTGCTCTAAGATAACCTTCTAATCTAGATTAATTATGAAAGAACAAAGCATGACGAAAATACAAGCATATCACCTCATCCTCCAAAAGTATGCACCCATAGAATCACATTCATAAGCCTCCAAATCCTTCAACTTTATTCAAATAGTAAAAACAGAGTACATGAGCAGAGGTTCCTTGCTTTTGTCCAAATGAGGAAGAAAGCCTCACTTAAATAGAAAAAATGAGAGCAAGACCCAAGGGGGACGAATTTTCCAAGTGTTGGATATTTTTGAGATGATTGGGGGCGAACTAGAGTGAGCTAGAGGTGGTAGATGACACCTCTCATAAGGTAGGCCACGCCCGCCTCTTTCTGTGACACATACACAAGAAGAGGTGAGCTCTACCATGGCAAAATGTGCCCCTCTAAGGAGAAATTCGCCCCCTCATGGATTTGATTGGAATCAACTTGATTTGATCTTGATTTGGTCTCCAATTAGCCCCAACATCATCCTTAGTTAACTTGGAACATGTCTGTGACAAGTTCCCACTAATTTAGGCATGTGTTTTTTCTCCATATTTTTCCTTTTTCTAAATTTTTATTCACTTTTTGCCTTTTTGGAGAATTTCAAGGGATAAATAATCACATAAAACTTAGGAAAAGTAGGTTTAGGGGTTATGTGAGTGCTTTGGATTAGAAAACAAGTCTTTATATGCCAAAATGCACCCCAAGGCCACTTAATTATTACATTTTGAAAATGTTCAATTAAACCATAGGAAAAATGGTGTAATTAATTGAAAAAATGAATTATTTCTCAATAGTCAAAAAATAAAAATTAAAAAATATGTTGACATCTTGGAAAAAATTTTCAGACAATGTTTCAATGCATCCTGGAACCTAGGAAACGAAAATAGAACATACAAATAGTGCCTAGTAGGTTCATATTTTAATGTTGGACTCTAATATCCCCCCAAGGCCTAACCGCCAAATTTGGGCATTCCAGCTTTGGAGGTAGCAGGAGAAAAAATCATCGATTACAACTCGGCTAAAGGCAAAGAATTAATCGACAAGGGAGCCGAACCACTCAAGACCCCCCTACTATCACACTTTAATACAAACCCATGGGGCATGGTCATTTCAACAAAAAATTAAAAAAAGGCTAGCCCAAATTGGCTAACTCTAGAACAAACTGAACCTCTAAACTCTGGAGATGAACATGTATCATGTTCAGTAACTGGCAGCTCAATGGAAATCCACTAAGTGCAGAATTAGTGGATAACATAAAGTCTAGTTAGCTCGAATCCATATATGTTTTTACATCTCTTTAGTCTTCCTTTACTAATTTAATTAAAAACATATACAAAAAAAGGTATACACAAACATGGATATCTGCATGAAGGATTATCAACTATAGAAATAGTTCAAAACTGAATTCTGTCCAGATTGTTAGTCATACTAATTTTTTTTTGTCATTTCTCCATAGAGCCAGAAAAAAGAAGAAGTCCTTGTATAGAAAGCAGGGTTGCCTCTGAATTGCTTTCACAGTAAATATGCATAAAGAATATACAATGAAAAAGTGAAATTAAATTTTTTTTTTAATAATGTAACCCCTTTTTTAAGGTTAAGATCGGGAAATTTAGCATTTAACAAGATGGTAAGTCTGCCCTGAAATTTGGTTATTTTAGATCACTTTTGACAATAATAATCAGTAATAACTGTCTTCACTACTAGTTTGATCAATTTGACAATTAAAAATGAAATGTTTTTCCATTAAAAAAAATTAACTTATACATATAACATAAGAGTCATATTCCATAGTAAACTTTACTTTGTAAAAAGATAACGGTTTTTGCAAAATTCAAACAAAAATGTTCGAAACTAACAAAGTCACAGTCAGTAACAGTGCAGTGTGATGTTTGTTGGAACTTGGTGGTAAGATGAACATAGTCCTATAAATTTAGTCCCAATGGGGACAATGTATCGGTTAGTCTGGATTTATGAAATCTTTGTAATGGAGGAGACTTATGTTCAATTCCTGCTGGGCCTTGACATAAAAATAAGTTCAAAAGCCTAGAATTTCCCTGTGAAAAAAAAGTCCCATAAATGGTGGGAAAATCAGAGTACATTGGGGTCATTATTTGTGAACAACAGATTTTGATCGTATGAAAAGTGACTGATGACCAAATTGTACAGATTGTCAGATGGAAAAGCTCGGAGCACGCTTTTATTGCGTGCAGACTTGTGATGAGTGTTAAGACTTACTAAGGGAAGGTGAAAATGTACTAGGCTTATGTTAAAGATCCCGGGAACCCATCTACTTGGGTAGCAGTGTCTACTGTTTTATGGTCTTGTAGTTTCTCTCTTATGTTCAGTTTCTTGTTTGGCTAGACTAGCCTTGAATTAATTTTTTTTTAAGGATAAGGCTCTTGGCCTGTTATATATGTATATGTGCTTTGTTCAAGGTTTGTATGCATCTCCATCTTGTAGATGTATTATTACTTCATTTTGCAATGGCTTTCTTCATTTTAGTTCTCTTTATGAGTAAATGATGATATTTTTTTTGGTTGAAAAAAGACATGTGATGAGAGTTGGAATTTGAAATATTTATTATTCAATAATACCCTCTATCAGTTCCTAGATGAGGGCTTTTTAATATTTAGTTTTTTTTATCTAAAACCTATTGGATATAAAAAAGATGATTAGAACTGACTACTTAGAAAGATGAAATGGAAGATGGGCTAGGGATTTATTTAGGGGGAAGATTACTCCTTTCTACTTCAGTCTTACAGTGCATTGTGTACTGGTTTTCCTTTTAAAAATTACCGAAGGGAATAATAGATAACATGAGGAAAATGATTTCCCAATTTTTTGTGGGTCGACAAATAGAAGGAGAACAAATTTCATTTGGATTACGTGGAAGCATTATCAAAACCAAAACACTATGGGGGATGGGGGATTAAGAACCTCAGTCTCTTCAATAAATATTTATGTGCTAAAAGTCTTTGATGTAGTCTCTTTGAAGATGGTATGTGGGAGAATCTGGTAAGGATTAAATATCTTAAAAATACTCCACTGGCTATTTGGTTGAGAAATTTTAGTTCGAAGACATCCCCTTCTTCATAGACGTGGAGATGTTTGTTAAAAACCCTACCTTTTATTGTTCAAAAATTTGGGTGGTTTATTAGAATGGGAATTCAAGGTTTCTTAGGCATTGATCTAATTGTTGGTATGTTGGAAAATTCTACTCTTTCTTGTAATCTTATCAGGAATCTCCATCAGAGGAATATTGTTGTGATTAAGCATCTGTTAAGGAGGATGCTGTTTCTGGTTTCAGCTGGTGCTCAACTATTGATTTAAATCTACAAGGAGACTTGAATCCAAAGAATGGGATGATTTTGTGTTCATACTAAACTTGGCTGGGATCAAATTAATAGATAACAGTGATAAAATAATATGGTGCCTAAACAAGAACATGGGTGATGTTACTGCAAATATGTCCTACAACTTTCTTGTTGACCAATTTTTTCCTAGGACTCCTTCTTGGTGGATTCTTTCAGTTTGGAAAGGGAATATTCCGAAAAAAATTAAATGTTTTGTGTGGATGAGTCTAAATAAGAAAATATTAACTTGAGATAGACTCCAGAAAAGAGGAATTATGGGACCTAGTACATGTTGTTTATGTCTTTCAGCCTTGGAGTCAGTGGACCACCTCTTTGGTTTGTGTATCTTCTTTCAGGATGTTTGGTTAGAGCTCTCTAAGAGCTTGCATTTTAATTTTAAATGGGACACGTACAAATTGGAAGAAAATATTTACAGTTGGCAAAACTCACATCCTATATTAATTGGAATTCCTTATGCAATTTTTTGGGAGGTTTGGAGAGCTAGAAACTACATTATTTTTCAGGAGGGTTATACTTATGCTTTTCATATCAATATTAAGGTGATGTATAGGCTCAAAGACTATGGATGTGGTATCAATAAATCCTCGACAAAAATGACACACTTTCCCTTTTTTGATAGTTTTGTGGTGATGGGCTTCTTTGATGGAGCTGAACAAAAGGGTGTTTGTGGGGTGGGTATGGTTATTAAATGATTGACGATGGCAGTGGGTAAAGGTATCAATACCAAAGAGGAGTCGTTATCCATTTGGGGTTTATTATGGTTTGCATAGAAAAATAACATCCATACTTCATAGATTGTGGGGGAGTCAAAAGTCATTGTTGATTGGGAAAACCATTCTCACCAAATCCTATCCCTGGAAATGATACACTAACTAAGAAGGGTTAAAGGAATTCTTGAGTCATTTCCACAAATTTCATTTCATCGTATAATAGGGACTTCAACAGAGAAGCAAATACATTATAAAAAAGTCCATTGGTCTTAAGGGTGGATATATTTTATATGAGGAGATACTCGATGAAAATTTGATAGACACAAGATCTATTAGAGTTTACTAAGTACTGTGAACTTATACAATATTTACTCTTGTTGTTTTATTGAGTGTTAGACTTTGTTATTTCTTGAACTTTAGGTATTTTGTTTTGATGGATATGAACTTTGGTGTAATAGATTGGATGCATCAGTTTTTTGGTAGGATGAAAAGTCTAATTTTTGAATCAGTTACAACATAGTCTTTATGATGACTTGTCTGAATGAGACTAATAGAGAACCTCTCTCTATTTGTATGTAATTATGATACAACTTTTAATATAAAAAAGTTGTCATTTCCAGTGTGAAAAAAAGTTCTCAGAGAGATTATAATAATGAATAGATGACATAGCCTTAAATGCTTTGGAGAGGCCACATTGGGATAGATATATACAGTCTCTATCTACAAGCAATGTTTTTCATAGTAACAATAAAGATGATCATCTTTAGGTTAAGAATGGAAATGGTGGTAGCTATGTTCCTAAATTGGGTTGTTTAGCGCACATAGAGATGGAGGACTTATTTCTTCCTATATGGTGGTGCAACATTATTTGGCATCTAAATTGTCCTTATAATCTCAATATTTTCTTTTGGATCATTTGTGAGGGCAAGGTTCCTGTATGGGATGAATTGGTTCATAGATTCAAATGTGATCCCAACAGATTTCCACTGTGTTTCTCAGCAGTTGAAAATATCTCCCATCTTTTCATTTTATGTCCATACATGTTGGATGTGTGGAGACATCTTGCTCTGCTCACTAGTGTTCTTTTTTTCTTGAATGGTTTATGTGTCCAAGAAACTTTGAATTCATGGATAACTAAAATTATATTTCATGAGTATGCCGCTCTTCCGGCCTTTATCATTTGGGGTTTCTAGCTTGCCAAGAATAAAGCCATTTTTTATGATGTTTTAGTCCTTCCATGAGTTTGTGCTGATAAATGTTTGGGGAACTTCAACTTCTTCCCCCAAGTTGATTCTATCAAGCCTCTAACAGTCATCAAGGAAGAAATTATTGATAAATCTTACTCTTAGGCTTACGTGGATGGCGCTCCTCAGGGTCAGTGGGGGTTTGGTGGTGTTGGTGGTCTTATTTATTCAACGAATGAACACTGGTTCAGTTTTGCTACTGGGATGGATGAATCTACCAATAACTGTGTTGAACTCGCTCAGTCAAAATTTTATTGACTTTTGCTCTCTCTATTGGGATTCCGCACATACATATTTTTGGTGATACCAAACTTGTGATTGATTGTCTGAGAATAGGAAAGCCTCATAGAAATATTTACTTGCTTCCATTATTTGAGGACATTTTTAGGAACAGTGTCCATTTCTAGCGGATATCATATCTACACATTTTCAAAGAACACAATGATCCTACGGATCGAATTTCCAAACTTGGATTACATATCCCAGCTAGATCTAAGTATAAATTCAAAAAATCTACATGGTGTTTCTAGTTCTATATGTTTGAGTTATTTCTGACTCTTTTTCTTGTTATTATCGAGTGTGATATTTCTCTGCGTATTTATTACAACTTCTTATTCATGTAAACACTAGATGTTTTTTGATAACATGTTGATGAACTGGGCAATCCTCATTTTTGGGATGTAAACAGGTAAATAATTTCTTCTTATTTTAATGATAATTGTTGAGTATCTCATACTCATTCATGTATGACCTAATGGTCTTTAAACAATATTTTTTTATAATATAAAGCTGTGATTTTTTTTTGAGGAAAAAATAAAATAAGGAATTTGTACTTTTCTTTTATGCATTTAAATCCTCATAAAAATAGAGGAATAAATAGAAGGTTGTGTGCACAATTTGAAACTACACCGAAGTCGATAGGGAATAAAAGTGAGATTAGAGCATATTCGTATTTAGTCTTTTATGGAAGGGAGAACCTGAATTGTGACTAGTAAGAACTATTTTTCTGGGGCAGAACCGAGGAAATAACATATTCTAATCGTTGATCCTATGGGTAGATTAAAAAATTAGAATGGTTCTGTCTCAAGTGTCAATATTTGTGATCAAAGTTTCAGTGATACCATGACCACCACCTCCTCCAACTTTATAACTAGCTGAAATTAATATCACCTATAACAATTGTTTTCAAAAAATAATAAAGAATCAAAAGCACATTTTTCGATATCAACATGGCCATCATTTATGACAGTTAATAAAAAAATTTAAGCTTAAAAGACGGGAAAAATTCCTCTGATGAGCACTTTCCTCGTGATTGACCTATTTGCCTGACCATTTGCACTGATTAGACGACCGACAATGTCGGATGTGACCGCTCACGCGAGCCAAGTCGTCCGATCGGTGCAAATGGTCGGTTAAGTAGTTTACTCCCTTTCCCCGTCCCACTTCTAATAGACGAATTTGCGAAGTAGGAAATTAATACTAAAGTGGATGGGTTGTTTATTTTATTTTATTGTTTAAGAAATTTAAAATTAAGTTTATAATAAAATTCATTTACATTTTTAATAAATATTTTATTTAAAACTTATTATATTAAAATATGTAAATGTATACTTATTCCATGTTGGAAAGATTGGGTATAGGTAGTAATTGTTTTTTGTAATTATGGTATTGTCATATTTTTTTCTTAACTATGGGAATTTAACAACCTATCAAGAGAGTTTATGCACCAACCGGTAAGCCACATATAGAAATAACTAAAAAGAATATGTAATACCCCTAAATTAATAATTGTTATTCTGTTGGAAAATACTTTGATTATTATTTTATTATTCTTTGACACAAAAGTCAAGTATACAACATTTTGTAATAAAAAATTCCCTATTTAATAAAATATTATGAAGGGGAACAAAAGTGGATATAGATGTTGAAGAGTGTTTGCTGACCCATACGAGGAAAATGACAAGTGACAAAGACCATTGAGTGAGAACTCAGTGGTCAAAGATGTTTAATAAAACATTCCCTATTTAATAAAATATTGTGAAGGGGAACAAAAGTAGATATAGATTTTGAAGAGTGTTTACTGACCCATACGAGGAAAATGAAAAGTGATAAAGACCATTGAGTGAGAACTCAAGATGTAGGAGGCATCATCCCCAAAAATCATGTCTGCACACCTAGTTGAGTGCTAAAGAGCAGGAGGCTCATAAATGACCAAGTCCCAAGAAAAATAATATTTAATAGTATGTCCATGAGCAACATGAGGCTAGCATTGGATGGAGATTAACATCTGTGTAATGCACGAGATGGCACATTAAGATATTTTTCTCTTGTGGTTCAACGAACAGGCTCAGGGGTTCTGGAGCAAGTAATTTGGTTGCTTTGGTAGTTGGTTGGGAGGAACATCTTCTCCACTTTTGTCTTCCTAGCATTGGGGCCATGTTCCTACTCTATTTTTATAATGACTAATTCTAGTTACAATAGGTTGTGTATGTGAAATTTTTATGTACAGTTACATCTCCAAGCAGTAGGGTTATGCATTTTTGTAGAACAAATATCCCTCTTTCTCTGTAGTATATTATATCTATAAAATATTATTACTGTAGTGATTAATAACTCGTTATGAGAATAAGTTGGTAGAGCTGGTTGTTATTGATATAGTTTCAAATCCAGTACTTGAAGAATTTAGAACTCATGATTTAGTATATAATGTATTGAATCCTCTGTTTCTTTTTAAAATGTACCATGTATTCCTGCATTTAATTGACATTGTCTGTTCGTATCATTTTCGCTCAATCTAATTACGCTTATTGAATGTGGATTGAATCTGTAATTTTGATACAACGTAGATATGTATTATGCCTATGTTGTAGATTAAAATTCTTTCATTTTTACACAGAGGAAACCTTGAAATTTTTTTTTCTGAATCCCTAATCAACTTAGCGTAGTTAGGGCTTGACTGTAAAACTTATGAACAAAGAAGGTGGAAGCAAAGAAGGGTTAAGCATCAAGTTAATATTAAGATCGGTTTATCTTACAGTAGATCAAAACCCTAAATCAAACCAAAAACCCTTGAATCAACAAAGTTAAACGTTGATCTAAAAAATTAGAAGATCAATGGTCCATATCTAATCCACAACGAGATCGACGATTCACAGAAATTGTGGAAGATGGAATTGTGAAAGTTTAGTTCCAAAAATTTGTAAGGAAATCTTGCTTTCTGCAATCTACATGGTTAGACGTCGATCCACAAAAATAGTAGATCAATGGTTGAGATTGCATCCGCAAAGATAATCAACAACTGATAATAGTCACGGAGGTTTCATTGTGGAATCCACAAAAAAATAGATCAATGGTTGAGATTGCATCTACAAAGAAGATCAACGACTCATATTAGTCATGGAGGTTTCCTCGTGGAATCTGCAAAGAAGTATATCAACAGTCATGATTAAAGTTGCAGAAGGATGAATGGTGCAGAAAGCATATACAAAATGTAGAATGCAGAAAGTCAAGAATTAAGTTAATGGAACTTGAAGTTTCTGAAGTCTGATTTCTGCATCAAATTAAGATCAATGGTCAAGGTTGATTCCATAAGGATCAACAGTACAGAAAGCATATATGGAAAGGAAGAAGGTGGAAGCAGATAAAGAGCCATAAATCCCAAGGAAAAAGTGTGTTTTTTGCACCCCAGAATCTGCCTGCAGAAGGCGAGAGGTGAAAAATGGAAAAAAGGTTAAGGAAAAAAGTTGTTTTTCCAATTTTCGAGATCCACAGCGGAAGGTGGAAAGGCAGAAGTCAGAAGGCGGAAGATAGAAAGGAAAATTGTTCGTTCCGTGGGTTTTCCTATTTCTGAGGTTTGTAGCGGAAGGAAAAAGGCATAAACTTGAAACACCAAGTAATCATTTCATGGAGTTTTTTGACTTCTGCAGTCTGCAATGGAAGGTGGAAGTCGAAAGGAGGAAAGTCAAAGGACAAGGTGGTCATTTCATTGAGTTTCGATTCTCGGATTCTACAACGGAAGGTGAAAAGTGGTTTGAAGGAATCTATCGCACATTGTGTTTCCGGTTCTCGGATTTCACAGTGGAAAGGGTAATGCAGAATGTGGAATGTGAAATCGAAACCGCGCAATGGTTCTGGCGAAAGAACAGTAACTTAGCTTTTTGAGTTTTTGTTTGGATATCTATTCTTTTTGGAAAAAAATTTCTAATATTTTTAAGGATATGATGATTATTTCAGATGGCCAGGGTTATGCTTTAAACTGTCTATTTTTTTGTAATGCCTCATAACAGTTAGGTATTTTATTAATATGTCTCAAGATATATGGTTATAGAATATTTTTTTATGTTTGAAAATTGAGGTATGTTACATATGGTATCAGAGTGCGGTTTTAGAACTAGGCATGAATAGGCTTAACACACTATTGCTATAGAAAAAAAAATTAACTCATGTTTATTTTGTCTTGAAAATTCTCTTTTACACAACAAAGAGAAGTACAAATATATTTTGCAAGAAATATGGCAGATGCGGGAATGTCTGCGGAAGAGGAACATTGCCCGAAACAACCCTTAAATAATGAAGAAGACAATCTAAGGGATGGAGAGTTTTGGGTAGATCTAAATGAAAGTCGGGATAATAAATCTGAATTGAAAAGGACGGTAGATGAACTAAGGTCTGAAATAATAACGGTTAAGGAATATAACGAGTGAATTCTGAAGGATCAAGATGAACTGAACACTATCTTGTTAGCAAAAATACACAATGAAGAAAAATATAAAAATGAGGATTTTGATCAGGAACTGCCTAAAACTGCCCCGTACAATAAACATAAGGGTATGAAGATGGAATTTTCCATACATAACCCTGACACTTCAAGTGAAGAGTCAGTTAAACATCACATAAAATCTCAAGAGTCAAGCGAAAGTAGTGACAAAAATAAAAATAATAAAAAGTACAGACCCTATGAGGAAATCTCTAGGGAGTTCAAGAAAATTAAACCACCCATGTTTAATAGAGAAATCGAGAAGGGAGAGGAGGCAGAGGACTAGATGTCTAGAATGAAAAAGTACTTCCAAATATATAATTACTCATATGAATGGAAAGCAAAAATGGCCATTTATAATCTGACCGGAAAGGCAGATATATGGTGGGAAGACATAAAGAAAGTTAAGGGTATAAAATAAATATATGTAACTTGGAAAAAATTTAGGAATATTTTTTAAAGAAAATATTTATCTGAATAGTATTATGAAGAAAAAGTCAAGGAGTTTTATGAACTAAAGTTAGGGGCCATGACCATGAAAGAACTATGTAGTAATTTCTTAAGCTTACTTTGCTATGTCCCCTACATAATTGATGAGAATCCCAAGATACAATGGTTCCTTAGATGCCCACCCCTCATGTTTAAAGAAGGGACTGAATATGACAATCCAAAGACACTAGAGGAAGTGATGAGGAAGGCCAATTTCTGTTATGAGCAAAATAAGAATAAAAGAAAAAGTATACCAGCTTGGAAAAATCAAAGGCCAAATAATTTTGATTCTAAAATAAAAAAATAAGTTCCATAAAAACATGGGAAATAACCATAGAGGGTATCACGGTAACAATTACAAAGGTTTTAAACCTCAAGATTCAGCAGTACCCTAAACTGTTCCTAATAAAAACCAAGCACAAAAAGAACTCTTAAAATGTTGGGACTGTGGAGAGAAACACTACTTTCAAGACTGTCCAGCAACAAAACAAAAGGTTAATGTTCATTCTATCCAGGAAGCAGTTACAGTTGGGGATATGGCCAGGAGCATGCCCAGAATCTGTGTCACATTAGAAAATCGATAAGCATACCACCAGACTTCCATGGTCAAAATCGAAGGTATGATAAACAATCAACCTATCTCTATATTAAATGATACACGTGCAAGCCCGATTTATATTTCACCTAGAGTAGTTGATTTATGCAAATTGGTACCTGAAAAGTTTGATAAGTCATGGCTAGTACAATTAGCCACATGTACAAAAAGAAAGGTTACTAGTATTGTTAGAAATTGTAAGATAATGTTGAATGATTCCCTTACACATGTGAATGTAAATATATTTCCTTTAGGATCTTATGATATGTTAATAGGAATGGATTGGCTTGAACAACATAAATCTTTGCTAAACTATTTTGATAAAACATTTACATGTATTGAGAATAATGAAAATATTATAAAAGTGAAAGGAATTCCTAGGAAGGTAACCATCAGAGAAATCTCTGCTCTGCAAATGAAGAGATCAGTAAGAAAAGGATGTAAGGTATTCATAGTGTATATAATGAATGATAAGGAAAATGATATGAATCCTAAACTAGAAGACATTCATGTTTTAAAGTAGTTCAAAGATATCTTTCTGGAAGAAGTCTCCGGGTTCCCTCCAAAAAGGGATATAGACTTCACAATCGGTCTGATACCTGGAGCGGTACCAAAATCGAAGATCCATACTGAACGAACATAATCAAACTCACAGAACTAAAATCAGAATTACAAGAACTAATTGATAAAAGTACATTCGACCAAGTGTGTCTCCCTGGGGACCACCGGTCTTGTTTGTGAAAAAGAAGGACGGTACACTAAGATTATGTATAGATTATAGGAAACTGAATAAAATGACTATTAAAAAATGATACCCACTCCCATGGATAGATGATTTGTTCGATCAATTCCGCGGAGAAACTACCTTTTCAAAGATAGATTTAAGGTTGGGTTATCATCAAGTGCGAATAAAAGATGAAGATATTTTTAAAACAACATTTAGGACCCTTTATGATCATTCATTCTACAACCCCATTCTGTTGAGGATTGTGTGGAGTGCTCAACAAGCTCTTAATCCGAGACTCCCTGCATATTTCCTTGAATTCTTCTGAAGCAAACTCTCCTCCATTATCTGACTGTAGAGTCTTGATCTTCCTATCCATCTGGTTCTCGACCAAGGCTTTATATTCCTTGAACTTACTAAAAACTTCACTTTTCCCTTTCAAGAAATATATACATGTCTTACGTGAGAAATCATCTGTAAAGGAAACATAGTACACGTACCCACTTAATGAACTAGAGGACATAGGTCCACATACATTTGAGTGTACTATCTGCAGTATTCCTTTACCTTTTCTCTCACTGCTGGAAAATGTCTTCTTTGTATTCTTTCCTTTTGCACATCCCTTGAAAATCCCTTCATGCTTTGCCTAGATCTCTGGCAGTCCTAAGACTACTTTGCTCACCATTCCTAGTTCCCTATAGTGCAAATGTGTGCAAGCCTTCTGTGCCATAGTTCACTTGGTTCAATTGACTCATGAACCAGTGCTTGTTCAGGTTGTCCCTTCAGCTTGTACAAGCCTTTGTCTTCTTCTCCAATAACTGTTGCATCCTTTATTGTCTTTCCTATGGGACACATCAGAAATTGGCCATCGAAAAAAGAAACTGTAATTCCATTTGCATCTAGTGCATAAATGGAGAGAATATTCTTCTTCAATCCTAGAACATAAAACACATCCTTCATCTTTAAGGATTTCCTGGAGTCAAGCTTGTATGAAGCTTCAGCACTCCCTTTTATGGGGTATTAATAATCATCCCCAAGTTTCACTTTGTGAGGTGAGTCATGTTCAGACATATTAATGAATGATTCCTTGTATCTCGTCATATGTTTAGAAGATCCACTATCCACAAGCCAATCATTGCTTTAGTGTGAGATAATTCTAGTAAGTGCTGATATTAGTACATACTCTTTATCCGAATCATCCTTCTCCCAGCTGAATATTTTGTTTGTTGGTTCATCATCTTCGGAAACATAAACATGATGTCTCCTTTTCCTAATGGGACAATCTATAGCAAAGTGTCCCTTTTCATCACAAGTATAGCATCGAACATTTGAAATATCTCTTTTGGTATTCTTTGATTTCTTGTCCTTTTTCTTGTTGTGATGAAATTTCTCCTTCTTCTCCTTCTTATTGAAGTTATTCCTGGTGTGAACTGTGAGATCTTGATCGTCGGTTGCTCCCATATTTTATTCTCTTGTCACAAGTATAGCTTATTCTTGTGCACATTCTTCTTGAAGTATGCTAAAAGAGATCAGCATCCTTCTTGCACAAATTCCTTGAATGAATGAATCCCTTGATCTAGGGAGACCATTCAAGGTAGTCATTACAATTTCTCCTTCTTTGACATTTTCTTCAATCGCTTCAAGTTGTTCTTTGATTTGAGAAACCCTTTTGAATTAAGATTGTATAGTATTGGAGTTATGTATCTTCACATTCTTCAGCTTGTTCCTCAAGGTCATATTCTGATTGATGTTCTTTCCCTTGAACATCTTTGTCAAAGCATCATACACTTCTTTTGGTGTCTTGAATGAAGACACGTGGGGGATGAGGTGATGTTTTATAGAATCTGCAATGATTCTCTTATCCTTATCCATGCTTCTCTTATGAGAGGCCTTAGCCTCATCTCCCTCTGGTTTTGGAACTTCTGCATTGATGAATTGATCCAAATAATTCTCTTCAAGGATCAGGGAGATTTTGTACTTCCATGCTCGAAAGTTATAATCCCCTTTAAGATTTTCCTTAAGATGAGTATGATGAGTCATCTTTTCAAATTAGAACCTCAAACAAAAATAACAAATATTTAGATCTTACCGATTTGAGGTGTCTGACCTGGTTCCGGAGCTGGTTGACCTAGGGTTGTTAGAGAAACCCTAAATTTCCAAAATTGGAGTTTGGGAATTCTGTTTAGATAGAAAGATGTGCCTCCTTGAGGCAAGTTTCTCAGCTAGGTCATGTTCTGAAAACTGAGGTGGGAAGCCTCCAAAATTTGATGCCCTAGTTCCTCTCGGCACTACTGATAGGGTAAAAAATGAAACTTCTCCAATTCAGAAACTGTCTCCACCAAAAAATGTGCCCTACTGAGGTGAGTTATCCTAACCCTCTTTTCTTGATGATCTCTGGAGAGAACACCTTGAACTAGGAAGCCCAAGTTTCCGCAGCTGCATAGTGCCTTATTTCATAAAGGCTCTGATACCATGTTAGTTTTTCTTTAGATCTCACTAGATTATTATCTAGGATCTTTATATGAAATAATAACAAGTACAACATGATGCATAAGATATAAAGGATACACGAGACACAAATATTTTCACAATGGAAACCATAAAGGAGAAAACCCCGCAAACTTATTCAGAATAGTAAGATGATCAAAATAGTAATAAGAAGTATTTAGAAGCTATCTATCTCTCCTCCTTTCTTTGATTCCCTCCCTCTCATGCTAATTTGAGAGTGTGAGGTGTTTATAAATGAGGGAGAGTGCCTCCGTATTTATACCCTTTCAATTCATTGACCAAACATAAGTCTGGGGCCCACATGTCTTCCCTAGCAGGGCTGACTTCTCCCATAGAGGATCCAATTACACATTACATGATGTAACACTGGGCACTATTTCCCCGACTTACAATAGAGGTCATACCTCAAGGTATAGACACAATTGAGGCATCCTGCAAGAGGGTAAGACACATCCCCAATGGGGGTACAACAACAGACAATGATAATACACATAAAAATATCTTCTAAAGTTACAAATATATCAACACTCTCCAACAAAAACCCTATGGGATTAAAAAAACTTCGGCACCATATGTGGAAGAGAAAGAGAGATAGAGGAAGGGTGCTTGTCCTCCTTGCATGCTTGAATGCTAATCAAAACCCAGATATGAATATAGGTCGTAGATGAGAAATATATATTCAACAAGGATGAAGATGAAGAGTGTGTGTTTCTCAAATGATAATGCTTCTCTATTTATAATCCATCATTGAGAGATATATATGCATAAATTAAGGAAATCAATATTAGGGATTTTTTTAATCTTTTGGTCTTTTGACCTTTTGGTCTCTTAATATTTTTATCTTTTGACCTTTTGGATTCTTTAATATTTTTATGTTTTGACCTTTTGGTCATTTAATCTTGTGTGGGTTATTTGTCCTTGACTGGGGTTTAATAACCATAGCTCCTTAAACAAGTCACCTTAGACCCTTCACTTGGTCTCTGTGGTCCACATGTGCCAACTCAAAATGCATCATCATAAATAAGGAAGATTGTTGTTATTCTCCTTGTTGACACCAAGATCATGTGCTATGTACTTTAACAAGGGGTGGCCAGTCCCTTGAGCAGGTCCTATAGCCCACTAACCAAGTGCCACCATTCTCCTAGATAATGGATCTCAGCCCCAGGATAAGCTTCAATCCATGATTGGAAACATATTCTTGGTAACAGACTAGGTGCCTCCATTCTCCCAGAGAATGGCTCTCAGCCTCAGGCTGAGATTTAGTCCAACACTGGAATCAAATTCCTGGTAACTGAACAGGTGTCTCCATTCTCCCATAGAATGGATCTCATCCCCATGATGAGCTTTAGTCCAAGAATGGAATCAAATTCCTAGTAACTGACCGGGTGCCTCCATTCTCCAAGAGAATGGCTCTTATCTCGAGCCTAAGCTTCAATCCAAGACTGGAATCAAATTCCTGATAACTGACCAGGTTCCTCCATTCTCCCGGATAATGGCTCTAAATTATACTAAGAAATCAATATGATATTTTTAGAACCATATCTCTTGTTTAGATGAGTCACTATATGAGGGAGTCACAATCTAGTATTTCAAATTATGTTGTAGAGATGTGATATATTGTGTCAAGAAGAAGCATGCCTCTCATTACTAATTCAAATCACTGATTTTGGTTTCTAACTTTTACTCTACTTCTCTTTAACACATAGATCATCAATTGGACCTCTTACCCCTATAACATTGCGTTAGTTCAATATAATTCCTTTGTAGAATGATTTATACACAAAGTAGATCATAAGTGAATAATTTGATTCCCTCTTCTATTTTAGAGATTGATCCAGACTGTGGCTCCTTTCTCTTTGAAAAAATTCCTCCAACACTCACATCCATGACACTTTTTTAAATATGGCTTTCCTGAGGTGCAGATCTAGTCATCCAAGTATCATGTTTTGTAGAAATGTCTCTACTTTGATTGCATGTTTAATCAATCACCCTTCAAAGGTTATGTACTATGCCTAGGGGTTGTATTTTTTCATTTTTAGCTTATTTGGAGATTAAAACAAATCAATTTGGTGTCATTGATATATTACGCTTATAAAATGGATAAGTCTAGTGTTGTAGAGCTCCCAATACTTATGGTTAGCACATATGGAAACTTAATAGAAACAATTTTTGCAATCTAAAGACTATGGAAAATGTTGGCTACAACTTTGCCTATATTTACCAAGAACATTGAATTTTTTTTTTGCAAAAATAAACTTGATGAAAGCATGGAATTAACTAAACTGCATGTTTCAAACAATATGTTGTTTCATATTGTTGAATGAAAAATACCAAAATAGGGCTAGGGAAAATAGCATTTATCGTTTAACAAAGTTAGAGACTTTAGAGTTTTGCATTTGTAAGTTGGTTTATCATCTCCTGCACCTCATGAGCATTCTATTCAATATTTTCTTGCAATATTTATGTTTTTGTGACAATTGAAAGGTTGTGGAAACTACAAAACAAATGAAGATTGTATTTTCCTGATTGTGTCTAGGCTAAAAGTACTTTTGAGATATTTTCTTTCACCTTTAAATCCTCTATGAGTGCACTTAGATTGTATTTTAAAATGGCCTCGTCTGATATTTTTCCCGTGAGCATCTTACCAAGGAACAATCTAATCTTGTGTAATTATATTTTGTTATTGGATCTAAGACTAAAGCCATCATGGTTCAAAGTTTCAAATTTAACCACAAAACTCAATGCTAATAGAAGACATAATCTGCTCCAGCAAGTATACCTCCAAGCCTTTAAAGAATTAAAGTCATTTGCACCTCCACTTCTAGGTCTCATGATCCTCTAAGAAAAAAAAAGGCAGGTGTAACTTGCAATGTTTTGCAACATACATAGGCATGACGAAATGCTAGAATAAACTAGAAGCATTGAATGAAGCCATGCAATAGTACACAATTTAAGTTCCCAAACCTTGTTCAATTGGTAAAGAGAAAAATAGCTTTCTACTAGAGTTTTATATGTTTATTCATACAATTGGATACTTCATTTTTGCACCTCACATCATATGACTCATTCTCATGAGCTACTTCCTTCTACATTTGATAATAACATTTAGGAAATTGTAGTTGGAAACTCTTCAAATATTGATGTTTTAGTTTCAAGCACTCTTTAATTAGGCGATGGTTGCATCAATGATCTTCTGCTTGTTTCCATTTTTTTCCCAATATGCTTTCAATTTATCAAATTTGTCATTCTAGTAATGGAAGATGGTGTAATTTTGCCTCTTGATGTGGTCATTGAAACTACAATGCCTCTTGATGGTAATTTTGCCTCTTGTTATTTTTCCCTGAGTTTATCATAGTTCTCAATAGTTGCTAGTTTTGGTTCTTCTTTGTGTTCTTATTTCATTGCACATTTCGATTCTTTGACAAAACTTCAAAATGCAAATTTTGGAGATATGAATTATAGGTGTTTTTAGTAGTTTAGTAGGTATAATTGGGTGATTCGTCTTCCTAAAGTCTCTTGCACTAATGAATTGGTCAGGGTTGTGTTCTTGGAAAATATAATTAAGGTCCTTTCGCTAAAGGAAAGGAAATACAATTGATCAAGTTTGGAAAATGCGCAAACTACCTCCAGGTATGACCATAGATATAAACAATTTCCATTTTGCAGATCTTGCATTTTGCTTTGATCTTTTCATTTTGTACAATACATAATTAGTTTCCTCAGCAAATATTGTTTTTTTGTAAGCAGTAGAAGAGATTCATATTCATAATAACAAAAGAACTGTACAGATCATTAAAAGCTTGCTACAGGGTATTTAAACTAACAGACCACCTGCCCAGCCTGCCAAAAATACTTGAGTTGGGGTTTTCAGAAAAATGGAAGAGTCTGCTCTCTCTAGAGCTATATACTTTGACTAACATATTACAAATTTAAAACTGACTATATACAGACATAAAATTAACATATTTTAAAAACAAGGGGACCCAAAAAAGCTGAGAGTCGCAGAGGGAACTAGGGATGATAATGGAGCTTCTAGGAAGGAAGTCTGATATCTCCTCCAGGATCGGGTAGGGCCAATAATCATCCATTGCATTCTGAGGTTGCATCTCATGTATCGGTCAGGTAATGATGACTTTGGTTGGATCCGCATGGCCACAATTAACAGGCGTATCGCTTCTCGTATTTTCCCTATGTTCCTACAACAGACTAGGATAAATTTTTGTTGTTGCCGGTCTCACCCTTCCCACGTTGGTCGTTGACTTCGTCATTATCTACGTTTCCAGCACTGGGAAACAATGAATAGTCCCTCATGTTGAAATTTGCTTCTAGGACTCAGAGTTTCATATCCATCTGGTTGATACCGGTGCACATGAATTGGGCCAACTCTCTGGCACCATTCCATTTGACTGTCATTTCCTCCATCAACAACCCCAGCATATTCTTAATCATCTAGTAATGATTAATCCTACTAGCACTTCGTCTATATGCAAGATGCTCAGAGACCACCTTGGATTCCCACTCATCATCATACATCTAACAGGCAAGGATACTTGCGCTACAAAACCATTAGTATCCCCAATGTTTTCCTTATGATGACCACCGCATCGACCTGTGCTGCCTCTACATGGGGTGCCTCTTTGTCTGGGCATATTCTTCTTCGACCTTACAAGTGGGCTCTTAGAGGATTGAACATAGAGTAGAAGCAGGAAAACCAGAGCGCTCGTAGAAAGGAGTTTAGCAAACCTCATGGTTTGAAGTTTTGACATCATAGAGATCTACATTAACACGCGCAGGACTTAATTCACTTGTGTTATGAACCATACTGGACGTGACCATATAGCTGCTTGCAAGGTTGGAAAGCATTCTACCGTCCTTAACATTTAATTCACCCGCGCCGCCATCAACCATGTTTACTGCACTGTTGCCATGTGGTATGGGCGCTAGATATCCCATGTAGAGGTCTCGTGTGTCACCCACATCCGAGGACCTATGCAAGTATTGTTTCTCTACACACATTGTGGCAATTTCATCAATTTGCTTTTCTGCTTTATTTTATTATTGCATTCCTGTTACTAGGCACTGTAAACAAAGAAAGTATATTTTTTACAACTTTGCAAACACATCCACTAATATTACAATTTTTCTCATTGCTCTAATTATAATATCACACAATGTGTAGGAATGTGTACATGCATTCAAAAGAAGAAACAAACAAGTAAAAATAAAAAAAGGGAATCATTTTTGCACAAGAAAACCAAAGCACATGTTACAGTCGTTTTTTTGTATATGCCATGTGGCCATTTCAAGCATCTACATTGGTTGGCAGACACATTTTTCTATGCTATGTGGCCATTCTGACTATCTGCATTGCCTAAGAGGCATTTTAGTAGATGAAAAAGTTGTAAAACTCAGTACTTTGCACCAAAACATTGTCTTTAGCTTTTACTTCCTCTTTTGGCTATAACATTTTTTCTTTTTTGCTCTCTTCATAGAAGAAATAGACGTAGGCAGGCCTAGAAATTGTATACTGTCTATATAGCAGTTGATTCCATGTATTAAATGGCTTCCATTTCAATTTTGAAACTATAACTGACCTTTACAAGTGTAACTACAACTCTACAACTAATGAAATTTACAATGCAAATACACATTTTGCCTTTACATTAATGCTTTTATACATTGCTTTTAGCAAAATGTCTTCCTTCTTTGCTATATAACAATACACTTGTTTTCTAGTTAACATCATTTCTTTCTATAACTTGATTTATGATAGCTCAATAGAACTTGATCTTTGCTTAGAATACTGCCTAGATGGTTGTTTTACATCATGGCATAATTGAATTGGCAATTATTGCAGCTACATTGTATGTCACTTTCTGTGTCTTTCCAAGTTTGAGATAAAGTTGCCAAAAAAAAATATTAGTTTGATTTCTTAAATTCGAGCTCATTAGAAAATGATCATTTGGAGTCGTTCCACATTTGTTGATTGCTGTTGTTAAAAAAAATAAGTGTTGGTTGTTACAAAAAGGGGCTTATTTTTTGTGTTCTACTAAGTTTGAGCTAAGTTGCTAAGAAACAGGGTTTCCTTCATCTCTTTAACTATAGCTTATTAGAAGATGGTCATTCAAACTCATCACCCGCTTATTATTGGTTATTAGAACATGGTCATTAAAACTCATCACTCGCATATTATTGGTTGTTGACTGTTGTATTGTTATACATTGACACATATATTGTTAAAGATTAAAGACAAGAAGTAGAGGGTGGTGGAACACACAATGGGCATATTGATTACCTTCTCATTATTAGACTCAACTATTTATAGGATTATATCACAACAATACCATGGGACATGAAATACTATGGGCTATAAAATACTATGGATCACTAATCAAGATAAGGTGACCAAATCAACTACTCAACTATCTGACTAATTAATGTAGCATTTGACCAGTGATATTACATTTCTTAACACACCGCCTCAATATCAACTAGTAGAATATATTCAGCACTATCAATGCCTAAGTGCTCTCTCTGATATTCAAATGCATTTGTTCCCAATGGTTTGGTGAACATATTATCCAACTGCTCCTTAGAGCCACAAAACTGTAAAGAAATTTGTCCACCATTGAATAAGTCATGAATGAAATGATAGCAAGTGTCAATGTGTTTGTTTTTTCTATGAAGTACATTATGTTTGGAAAATTGTAATGTAGAGCTATTATCACAAAGAATAGAATTTGGGTCCTTTTCAATGTGTCCCATATCCTTTAAAAGTCTTCTTAGCCAAACTGCATGGCAAGATGATGTGCTAGCTGCTACATACTCTGCTTTTGTAGAAGACATGATGGCAATGGGCTATTTATGAGATCCCAAGAGATCAGATTTGTGCCAAAATGGAAAGCATAACCAGATGCATTTTTCCTATCATCAACACTACCTAAAAAGTCACTGTTAGCGTACCCTATGAGAGTATTGTTTGGTAAATGAGTGTACCAAAGGCCATATCCAAGTGTGCCTGCAACGTATCTCAGAATTCATTTTCCGACTTTCCAGTGAGAGTATTTGGGAGAATCCATAAGTATGGAAATAAGACTGGCAACATACATCAAATCAGGTCTAGTTGAAGTCAAATACATTAACTACCTACCATTCTTTTATAGAGTGTAGAATTTACTACTGGTCCATCATCAATCTTTGTTAACTTAGTGCCTAGAGTAATGGGGATTTATTTTGGTTTACATTTATCCATTCTAAATCTCTGTAAAATATCAGTAGCATACTTATGCTGACAAATGAAAATACCTTGATCAATTTGAGTAACTTACAGACCAAGGAAGTACTTCATTAGACCTAGATCAGTCATTTCAAATTATTTTTTCATGACTGTCATGAATTCTTCAAGCATTAAATTACCGGTGTAAATCATGTCATCGACATAAAGACATGAAATCAACATTTTATCTTTTTGATATGTTTTTACATATAGAGTGGGCTCATTGATGCTTCCGTTGAACCCATTATTGATGATATAGGAGTCAATCCTTTTGTATCAAGCTCATGGAGCTTGTTTTAGACCATACAAGGCCTTTTTCAGATTAATCACTTTGTTTTCATGACCTTTGATAGTATATCCAAGTGGCTGGTCTACATAAACTTCTTCTTCAAGAATACCATTGAGAAAGACATATTTCATATCCATTTGATAAACATGCCACTGATTTTCTATTGCAATGGAAAGTATAGCTCTGATGGTACCCATCCTTGCTATAGGAGAAAATATTTCATCATAATATATACCATAGTATTGTGCATATCCTTTGGCAACCAACCTTGTCTTGGGTTTTTCATGCTCTCCTTTTTCATTCAGTTTGGTCTTATAGACCCATTTGACTCCGATATCGGTTTTGTCTACTGGGATGTCAACAAGATCCTAAGTCTGGTTTTTCTCAATAGCATCAATCTCTTCATTCATTGCTTGTACCCACTATGCATCCTTTACTGCTTCATCAAAAGATGTGGGATAATAGGAAAATCGAGCATACTGAAGTTGCTCATCAATAACAAGAGTCTGCTCATATAACTCTCTCAAACTTATGGATTTCTGGTTCTCAAATGTACTGTCTACTGGTGTTTCTTCTTGTCGTTATAATTCCATTCTTGGAAGTCTGATAGGTAGATATGACAGATATGTACTTTCTTTTTTATGTATATCTGAAGGACCACTCCAACATTTGTCTTCAAGGAACTTCACATCTCTACTCACCACAATGTTTTTGGTGACAGAATTATACAACTTGTAAGAATTGTGTTGTTCATTGTAACCAACTAAAATGCACCGCCCACTCTTCTTATCCATTTTTATTCTAAGTTGATCAAGTACATGAGCAAATGCAACATAGCCAAAAATTCTTAGATGTGCTACACTAGTCTTAGTGCCACTCCAGGCTTCTTTAGGAATCTTGTCTTGGATACTCACCATGGGTGATCTGTTGAGCAAGTAGAATGGGCATGCAATAACTTCATCCCAATACTCATATGATAGCTTCTTGTGTCACAAAATTCTAAGGACATGTTCATGATGGCCAGGATCTTTTGTTCATCAACTCCATTATGTTTTGGAGTGTATCTCATGGTGAACTGTCTCTAGATGCCATGCTACTTGCAGAAACCTATAAACTCATGTGAATCATATCCATCACCACCATCTGACCTGAGCACTTTAATGAACTTGCCAGACTGCTTCTTAGTAAGGGCCTTGAAATATTTGAAGCTGGAGAAGGTATCTGATTTGTTCTTGAGGAAATAAACCCATATTTTCCTGCTAAAATCATAAATAAATGTCAAAAAATAAAAGCTACCTCCTATGGATTGGGTTTGCATGGGTCCACAGAGGTCTGTATGAACTATTTCAATGTGATGTTTGGCTTGAGATGTGGAAGTGGGGAAGTTGTTCCTTTGATGTTTCCCAATGATACAATCCTCGTGGGAACTGGATTGTTCACATATAAATAGTAACCCCTTAACCATAAACTATTTGTACAGGATATTGAGACTCTTGAATGGAAGATGACCGAATCTAGAGTGCCATAACTAGGTTTCATCTAGACTAGAAATAGTATTGGCTACAAACTATGGAAGGTTGGCACTTTTGAGACTGAGAGGAAATATTTTATTCTTGTTCATTTCAAATTTAGCTATGAATCTCCAACTGGGGTTGTTAGCACCCAGAATCGCACCCTAAGGATGCGGAGGGCATACCCCGGGGACCCAGCAGAACCACTTTAGGAAAGGGAGTTTGATTCTTTGATTCCAGAGAGGGATCTCTCCCAAATGTATAACAAGGCCATACATATAGTCATGGAGTTAGTTTTTGGAGGCTGGAGGTGGAAACAAGATAGGATATGTTGGGGTAATGGAGTCAAAACTACCAAGGAAACGTAGAGCAATCTACATAGAGAATTTATGCAAGAGAAAGATAACACCTCGGTCACGGTCAATATGTTAGGGTCTAGTGATAAATGAGGAAAGGTGACAGCCTGTCGATGTAGGGCACCACAAGGGTGAATTCTGCACTAACTTTGGAAGAAATGTTTGGTGGATATCAGAGACAATGGCAGGAAAATATGAGTATGAATTCCAAACCATTATACACTAAGTCTACGACATGAAGAAAACAAAATGTAAAGAGATAACAAGAAGCACATGCACATAAGGAAAGGAAAGCACAGACTGCAACTTAAGAAATGCACAGGAATTCTCACATCCACAGGCTGAAATTCGGCTTGTTCCTTGTATTAAAGATGGGTCAAATTACATAAAAAAACCTCTCGGGTTCCATCCAAGACCAACAACCCCCTTTTTTTCCCTTTGCGGGAGTCCTTTTATAGCACTTCAGGCCACTGAGTTTAATCTCGAAACAAAGAGAGAAACTGGTTACAAATCACAATCAAAATTCTAACCAACTAGAATGTGGCGTCTCTGCCACAATTTACATATATTAGACAAAAAATATGGAGCCAATACACATGCTTGGTCCAAATGGAAGTGCGTTGTTTTTGGCTCCGAGCTCGCTAGCCTTGAAAACAACGACTCATGATGCCTTTGGGTGGGTCATTGCTGACTGGGCTCGAACCATTTACCTCTTTGTCGATTCTAGAACGTGTCTTCCTTCTTTCTACTTGTGTTCATTTTGTGCTCAAAGGAACCTTTCTGCACGGGCTTAAGGTTGACAAGAAAGATTGTGTCCCTTTTATGCTCATCCTTCCTCATAGCTCCCCCCTCTCTTGGTAACACTGTTATATGAGGGGACTTGAAGAAGGGTCACATTACTCCTGGAAGTAACAAGCCTTTGAAGTGGCTTGTCATTCTTGTACTCTTTACCTCCCATGAGGAGGGTCCTCCTGTAGGAAATACGGCGGGGTGCGTCTTCGACCTCCTCACCACCTCAAAAAAATTTGGCAAATGGACTTCACAAAGGCAACGATGAAGACTTTGGACCCCCACCCCTCTAGTATGAGCATTTGCTGCAATGGGTCACCGCTAGAGATGGTCATCACGTGTCGAGGCTTTAGAGGAAACGCCCACGTCTGGAGGTTTAAGGGGAACTTCCATGGGACATGAAAACCCAGGTACAATGCCGACGGGGGTATGGCCCTCTATTAATACAATAATTCCTTCACTGACCTCAAGAAGTCCATCTAATACGATGAACGTCTCTGTCAAGACCTTGTTAACGCCGGAAGGATCCTCTAAAACAATGAATGTCTCTTCCCCGATGGTTGACGCATCCTTGGTGTAATAACCAGGGGAGTATAGGAATGCGGAGCTATGCTCGCTAACCAATAGCACGCCTTAACAGACAAGTTTTTCAAAATAGACGGCCATCACGGATCTGCTCTAGAACTCTCAAAACCTTCAACAAACTGGTCGCACTCCAAGTTTCTCTTCTACACTCACTTAGTCTTTGTTTTTCGGTGGCTCTGAAGTGTGGAATTTCTATAGAGGTGGAGAACTAGCCACCCCTATGACCCGTCAGCATCCTTGCACACTTTGTCATTGATTATCATGATGACAACACAAGCGGACACGTGATTCTAGGATCCCTTCTTCCCACCAAAGATCTAGTCACACCGCCTTCTTAGCTGCGACATTTCATTATTGGATGCGGAAAATAAATTTTGCTATCCCACACTGTCAAACATCTAGACCATGGCACATGGACATGACATTCCTTACTTACCTTTTCATCCCTGCTAATGACGGTATCAGAACAATTCCCCTTCGTCGCATCTTCTCACTTCATGTAGGGACCATACCCACCTTTTGTATCTCAATTATCATGATATTTTCCTAATTTTCACACATGGAATATGGTGAACATTTGGTTCCAGGAGGGTTGGTTCTAACTTGGAGCCAATTCTCATCTACAGGCATGTTTTAATGACATCAAAGTAGTCAATTACCTATCATTTCGACCTCTCAAGCATCTGTCTGAGAATATCCCATCGACACGACCCAACTGGAAGGAGAAAATCACATGCGAAAATGTCCTTTCCACCTTAGAATGACCTTAATGCAACCTTTAATGAGCAGGAATGTTTCAGTGGTTCGATCTGAACGCTCTCCATCTTTATCGTCCACATGGAAAGGGCAATTATATTCCGCGAGTCTCTGGGGATACTTGTCCTCCGCTTGTCCCATCATCGGAGGCATCGCTCACCGTGGATATTTCTTCGTCAAAATATACACCGTTGAATGTTACCTTTGTTTAACCCATTTCGGGGATTTGGGGACCAAGTTTTTCATGAGCACTTGGATCCGACAAAATTTATCTCAGTCATCGATCTTTCCTCTGTCGATCCTGTCCTTTGAAACATGTGGCCCATTTAACTTCATTTTCGAGAAAACATAAAGGCGACTTGGATTTGTACGCCATATTCACAAAAATCTCTCTATTCGTCGATCTGGTTCACCACCGTCGAAGCCCTACCTCCTTTAACATAGTTTTTGGCTAACCTATGAATGGCATTTTACATGTATTTTAGGATGTGGTCTCCCCATTTTTCCTTCTTCATCATCTCGCAAGGAGTGAAAATAAAAATAGTGCCAACAAGTGGCTCTAGCTAGGGATGCTATCCTCCCTATGAGGTAGCAAATAAAAATGTATACCAAGTGCCAAAATCCATTGGGCAACTCTTCCAATTTTGCTGAAATCTTTCAAAAATGCTCCAAAGGACCAAAATTAAGCCAAATGATAGAAACAATTGAAAAACTAAGCTGGCACTCAAGAAAAACTGCTTATAAGGGAAATGCTCGTCATGTTGAGCTTATTCATTTATACCTACCTATCCTATATAATGGACTTCATCGTCTAGTCAAGTAATTTCTAACTTCTAGAGAAGCTAGCCAAGCAAATGGTCCCAGAAATCCCATTTCTTCTCGTGTGGTACGAAGAACACTACTAAAAGACTCAGTGACACTGAGTTATAACAAATAAATTGATCTTTACAATAAATATATTACCATACATTACCATTTTCCAACTGCCCCAAGTATTCCGCTACCGGATCGTAGAAACCCTAATGGCTTTCGAATTCTTCAGCTGTTAGTCAAACATGACAAAAATGTTCCAATTTTCATTCTTCCAACATCATGAAGAGGCAACATCTCAAAAAAATTTGGGAAGTGTCCTCTTGATCTTTTGTACCCACGGCATCAACCTCTTTGTGGGAGATTCCAGAATTCATGGCCTGATTTCTCACAAGTGTCGTGAAAAAAATAGCATTGCGTTTCTCAATAGAACCGGGCACATCTACTTCCCGGTGAACTTCCTGGTTGAAAAATATTTCCGTATAACCAGGGAGATGAACATAAGGAACATTGTAGCATCTGGAGAAATCTGTTGTCTATCTGTCTCAGGAAAATTGCTCAAGAAATAACCCCTCCTGCTTGCAATCAGGTTGGTTTTCAAAGGAACCATGTAAAGAGTGCTCTAGGAATTTTTCAAATGATGCACCTTGTTCTTGGCTATGGGTCTCAGGAACCAAAATTTCATCTTTCAGACTCACTCCAGCAAGGGCACAGTTATCCTCCTCAATGGGGCTGAGCTAGAAAAACATCTCCCCTTGATATGGGGTCCTTGGGTTCAGGACGCATGAAGAGGTCTTGATTCCAGCAATGTCGTCTTTTTCCCTGTTAAGTCTCGGGCCTGCAGGATCTCCAACTATTTCTCTAGGAATGTCACCCCAGTAATCATCCTCATATTCATCATATATAGGCATGCCACAATATCTTTTGAGGCCACCATGGATGCAGCTTGCAATAGGTTGGTCGCAATATTGAAGGAATTAACTAATAAAACTACCCACCTTTCCACCCCTTGGATGATATTCTTTCTGTATACTAGAGGAAAATGCAAGTTGCCAAGGGAATTCCTCCTCCGTCACTACTACATTTTGACCAAAAATCCGACGGCCGTCATGTTGGATTTTCGACACTTCCCTGTCGCATGTACGACACTTTGATTTTTTTTTAAGCGTCGGAAACTTGTCGTCGTTTATCCGACACCTGATTAGCCGTCGGTTAAGCGACACCTAAGTAACCGTCGGTTAAAAAATAAGTGTCGGTTAAGCGACAACTTTGTTTCGACGGTAGTGAAAATTTTAAAAAAAAATCTCATTCCTGCCGTCGGAAAAGCGACGGCATTTAAGGATAAGTGTCGCAAAAGCGACAGCTAGAAGCGTCGGAAAAGCGACGGCGTTTAAGGATAAGCGTCGCAAAAGCGACATCTAGAAGCGTCGCAAAAGCGACGGCATTTATGGATAAGCGTCGCAAAAGCGACATCTATAAGCGTCGGAAAAGCGACGCTTGTGACTGTTTTAAAAAATATATATATAAAAGCATGTGCAGTCTCCGATCAGTTCCCTCTGGTGAGCTGTAGAAAGAGTGGTCTTTCCAGTCCTTTCGATGATGATGCAACATGAAATTTCTGATAAGGTTGACCATATTTTTAGATGGAAAATAAGGCATATCATAGTTAGAAGGGTTTCCAACTATACCAAGGATTTTAAATTAGAGCATCCAACAATTCCTTGTTGAAATATTCTAACTGTATCTCTTTTTCCAAGTCTTGAGATATTGTTGTTTAGAAGCAAAGGATAGATCTGCACTGAAGCTGGACAAGTGAGGCACTATGATAAATCATAATCCAAATATTTCCAGGATGAATGCTTTCTCCTCTATCCTTTTGGGTGTTAGAAGATACAACACATCAGAATAATGATACTTCATTTATTCCTTTTGTCTCATGATCTGTTATATTCTCATTATACAATTCATAAAAAGGGAAAGTTACACAGTAGGCATTTGATCAAGTCAAAACTAACCAGCACTCAATTGGCAAAATCACAAATCAAGTAGGCTTTAATAGGAAGTGGAATGTTTAAGATCACAAATCAAGTAGGCT
>LPNX010083691.1:0-49238 GCA_001517045.1 Pseudotsuga menziesii
ATTGAGTGAGTGGAGCAGACAAATGAAAACTATGGCGATTGGGGGAAGCCGTGACAACTTTATATTCCAAACTTAATTGTGTGGTATCACTCCAGTCATACAACGTTATCTGATTTTTGTTGACTATTGAATAACTTTATGCAAACTTAATTGTGTGTATCAATTCACTCGTAATCAAGACGTTGACAACCATTTCTCTTTCTATACTTTTCTTCACAATTTTTTCAACTTTATCGTCATTGTTATTGACAAAATCCCCACATACATTTTCGTATGTGTGTCTCTGGTCCTTTCAAAACAGCTCGGTGAATAAGGCCATTTGTTTTTCTCTACAATTTTTTAACTCTTTCACCATCACCAAGTTTCTATAAGTCGGTGGGCAGACAAATGAAAATTATTGTGAAACCGTGACAAATTTTATGCAAACTTAATTGTATGGTATCAATGCACTCGTACAACATTATCTGATTTTTTGACGATTGAGTGAGTGAAGAGCAGACAAATGAAAACTATGGCGATTGGGGAAGCCGTGACAACTTTATATTCCAAGCTTAATTGTGTGGTAACACTCCAGTCATACAACGTTATCCGATTTTTGCTGACTATTGAAAGGAGATTATGGCAAAACCGTGATAACTTTATGCAAACTTAATTGTGTGTATCAATTCACTCGTAATCAAGACGTAGACAACCATTTCTCTTTCTATACTTTTCTTCACAATTTTTTCTAACTTTAACGTCATTGTTATTGACAAAATCCCCACATACATTTTGGTATGTGTGTTTCAGCTCCTTTCAAAACAGCTCGGTGAATAAGGCCATTTGTTTTTCTCTACAATTTTTTAACTCTTTCACCATCACCAAGTTTCTATAAGATATTTGGAAAAATATTCATAAATTTTTCCCAGTCCACTTGAGTTAGTTTGTTGAGAATTAAGTCGGTGGGCAGACAAATGAAAATTATTGCGAAACCGTGACAAATTTTATGCAAACTTAATTGTATGGTACCAATGCACTCGTACAATATTATCTGATTTTTTGACGATTGAGTGAGTGGAGCAGACAAATGAAAACTATGGCGATTGGGGAAGCCGTGACAACTTTATATTCCGAACTTAATTGTGTGGTATCACTTCTCATACAACGTTATCCGATTTTGTTGACCATTGAGTGGGTGGGGCAGGCATATGAAAGGAGATTATGGCAATCATTTCTCAAAATGTTGTAATCAAGATGTTGGCAATCATTTCTTTTTCTATATTTTTTTTCACAAAATTTTTAACTTTATCGCCATTGTTGTGAATAAAATCCCCACATACATTTTGGTCTTTGCGTCTCTAATCCATTCAAAACAGCTCGGTGAATAAGGCCATTTTTTTTTCTCTACAAATTGCCAACTCTTTCACCATCACCAAGTTTTCATAAAACGTTTGAAAAAATATTCATAATTTCTTTTTCCTCTATTCCCAAGCCCACTTGAGTTAGTGGGGTGAATACAAACATTTCGGTGAATAAGGCCATTTTTTTTTCTCTACAAATTTCCAACTCTTTCACCATCACCAAGTTTTCATAAAATGTTTGAAAAAATATTCATAATTTTTTTTCCTCTATTCTCGAGTCCACTTGAGTTAGTGGGGTGAATACAAACATTTCGGTGAATAAGGCCATTTTTTTTCTCTACGAATTTCCAACTCTTTCACCATCACCAAGTTTTCATAAAATGTTTGAAAAAATATTCATAATTTTTTTTCCTCTATTCCCGAGTCCACTTGAGTTAGTGGGGTGAATACAAACATTTCTCTTTCTCTATAATTGCCTCATAACTTTTTTAACTATAATGCCATTGTCTAAGTTTCCATAAAATTATTGAAACCCCTCATTATTTCTTTACGTCCAGTGCACTCAAACTAATTGGCTGAATATGACCATTTCACTTTCTGTATAATTGCCTAATACCTTTTTCAACTCTATTGTTGTTGCCAAACTTCCATGAAATTATTGAAAAATGCCTCACTTCTTTCTTGGCCTCAATGCCCTCAATCTACACAAGTTTGTAGGATGAATTGACGATTTGTCTTTCTCTATAATTTCCTTACAACATTTCAACTCTATTGCCATCGCCAAATTTACATAAAATATTGGAAAAAATCCCCACCTATTTCTTGGCATTTATGCCCCCAACGTACTTAAAACAATTTATTGAATAAGGCCATTTCTATTCTACAGTTACTCACAACTTTTCAACTCTATCGTCGTCATCAAGTTTCCATAAAATTATTGAAAAAATCTTCACCTATTTCTTTGCCTTAACAACCCCAATCCACTTGACTCAATTTGGTGAATACAACAATGTCCACTTAACTTAATTAGGTGAATGCTACAATTTTTTCTCCATGATTAACTCATAACATGGTCATTGCCAAGTTTCCATAAAAGTATCCCACTTATTTCTTGACCTCTATCTCTTGAGTGTATTTAAGTAAGTTGAGCTAATAAAAACATTTCTCTTTATGATTGCCTCAATTTTCTCTGACTTTATCATTATCATTAATTTTTATTAAAATTAGAATCTCCGCCTATTTCTTTATTCTTATAGTCCCAATACACTCAAAATTTGTACTAAAGAAAAATATTTGGACCATTGACAATTTTATTGGATATGTTTTCTCCAATGATCAAATTTGAACAATGGGTCTTAATTTCAATTTGAAGGGCACATATTCTTGGAGCCCTTCAAAATCAAAGGGTGATATAAATTATTGTACTTCAGTTGACAAGAATAAATCAATTAAACCCTTTAAATACAAATACAAAAAATTATTTCTCTTCCAAACTTTTACAATCAAAACACTCACTATGTGAAGTGAAAAAATGATAAATTTTCAATATAACCTAAGAAATAAACACAAATTTTGAGGTAAACAATGGGTCTCAAAGCAAAAAAATACTATCAAAATCAACTTTAAAAGAACCAATCACATTCTAGAGGATGACATCATCCATAATGATTAAGGTGACATTGGGCTAGTAAAAATACTTATTTGTCAAATTCTAAATGGTCAAAACTTACAATTAACCATAAAAATATTGTAGACAAATACTCATAAATTACTTTTTAAATAAAATATAAATATACTAAAATACTTTAGTTTAAGAAAAAAAGTATTCTTTACATATTAACATAAAATAAATTACAAATACAAAATAAGTAAATACTCCATTCAAAATCAAAATTATATATTTACTTTTCTTTATATATATATATATAATAAAATACTATTATTAAAAATTAAATTTTTTATTAAAAATCTACCTTAAAACACAATATTTTTAATATATAATTTATAATTTTAAAAATTATTAGTTATGTAATATAATTTTAAAGATTTCAAATATTTATATAATGGCATTCGCACTATCCGTGCAAAAACCCATATATACTTATACTATATGGTATTCCCTTTTAATGTTAAAACAAAAACATAATTTTATTTGTTGACATGGCGAACTCCAATATGTTAATTTTTTTAGCTTAAAAGAAAAGCATATAATTTTATCGGAGGACGTGTGGGATTTTAACACGTTGAGGAGGGATAAAAATCCATATGCTAATAGTATAAATTTTAAATAAAAATTTTGGTTGGAAATTATATATAAGGAGTTTAATACGTTGAGGTGATATGGGTTTGGATAGATAAGAGGGCGAGGAGTAAAGGTGAACGACATATTTAAATAACCTAAGAAACTATTTAGAAGTATAAAATATATTTGGAAATGTAAAGAAATTAATTGAAAAATATTTATAACTAATCGAGTTATGGTCGATAAGTAATACAATTTTTAACTGAAAAATTAAGGTTGGATGAAAATGGAATACAATCTATACAATGTTCAATGAACATTGATATTGTTAAATATAAGAGATGGAGTGAATCTAAAAAATATGTTCATGAATACCAAAACTATTATCTTGAATCACTTCAATAACAAACTTCATTCCTTTCCAAAGAGAAGCAAACAAAAACTTATATAATAACACACACAAAAAATTATTCTCGTGATGCGAATACTTGAAAAATCATTAAGTTGTAGGATCAAACCAACCGGTATTGAGCTCCACCGAGGGAAGGAATCCCTTTATATATTTTTCTGGCCACTCATCTCTGTGAATCAAAGGAGAGACATACTCCCATAGAGTAAATAATCATTAGCATAGGTTTCTTTTCTCTCTCTAGTCGAGATGTTCACTTACATAGGTTGGTGGTGGAGCGGTGGTGCCAAGGTGGATGTGTCTTTCCTTTGCTCAAGAAAAGCCCTTGGATCATGAAGATGGTATGATATACCTTATGGATGAATAGGGAAAGAAAGGGTGGAACCGTCTTAAGTAGGGGTCGATGGTAGCGGTGGAAATAACTTGAACAAGGGTTGAACAATATAGTGGAAGCAACCTAAACAAGGGTGAAGAGTTACTTCAATTCTAACTTGTGATTCCTATAGGAATGGTTTAAGGTATCTCTTTCCCTTGAATCCTAATGCCCATGACAAATGACAAGCTTAGTCGATCATGATTCTTTCAAACACTGATAGTGATATCCAATTATAAGGCAAGCTTTCCTCCTATGACTTATGGGGATCTTTGAGCAATAAATTATTCGTTGTGTAAATACTAATGTCCATCCATTTGAGGGACATGGATGAGCTCTTTCGGTCAAGTATCCATATCAACCATTCACAAACCCAACAAAAAAGGAAGTGACCCACCATCTCGCTTACCAACATGAATCTCCATGCCTCACTTCTCAATGATGAAGTAAATATTGATCAGAAAGTGATCAAGTAACTTGTTCCAACACTAGCCTTGATAATTATGTTTGTTCGCCTACATAACCAACTAACTTTTTCAAGTATCGATTGAATCCTGGAGCTATCTATGCCTTAGCATGAGCTCCCTCCTCTTATCTAGCTACCATAACTCTAGCATGTAATAAAACACAAAACAAGGTAGAAATATGAAATTGAAAAACATCAAGAATTAATGGTGATGATGGAAGTAGGAACAACCTAAGCAAGGTTGACAAGTTTGGAAAATAGAATAATGATAAACAAAATTTTGATGTTTAAAACAACTTATGTTCCAAATTTTCAACTTTCATAATGACATTTCAAAAATACTTTAACCATTTGATTAACCATAGTTCCAATTCCACTTTGATAATCGCATTTCCAAATTCCAATAACCATATTATTAACCACAATTCTAAATTTAGATCACCTAATTTCAAACACTTAGCTACATGAATTAGAAACTAGTGTAAGAAATGATAAATCGATTATAATTCTAATTTCTGATCATATGGAGCACAGTTTAATTCCAGATTATGTGTTTTCATTCTCTATTCATACATAACTTATTCACCTTACACATAGGCTGGTTGGGATTTGAGAAGGAATAGTTGTCAATATATGTTAAGCATTTGCAACATGTTGTCAATCGATTTCAACTGTGATAGCTTACCGAAACACAAAAATCATTAATGCATTCATTTTCTACTAGGCTACTAGCTTACCACAATAGATTGTATACAAATGTTTTATTTGCTACCAGGATACCAACTTGCTAGAGGTGATTGTCAATTAATGCTTGCATTAGTGGAAATTTGGATGAAAAATGGTCCTCCTAGGGAAATCCTAAGGAAAATAATTAATTAATAGTAGCAAGAGAGTTAAAAAACTATTATTTTGGATTGTATTTTCAACTTATCTATTTATAGGTTTTCCCAAATTTCAAGTGTGAGAACGCGTTGGATACAGAATAAAATTCTGCATCCAACGAGTACCCAACTTACATACTTATAACAACATCCATGTCATGAAAAACTAAAAATACATAAAAACAAAAAAAAAAAGTGTTTTAGTGAGAGAAAAAACGTGTTTTTATGTATTTTCAATTTTTCGTGATGTAGATAATTTAAAAGTATGCAAGTTGGGTACTTGTTCAATGCAGAATTTAATTTATCATCCAACGAGTGCTCCTGCTTGAAATTTGACTAAATCTACAAGGAGATAAATTGAAAATACAATCCAAAAAAGTAGGTTCTGTTTTTTCCCTCCAATCTTTTTATATGCACCTCTTTTGAATTTTAAAGCATTTTGATTGGTTAATACATTATGACATGGAAATTGAATTAGGGTTGGGCGGACCATTTTTCATCCAAATTTCCTCTAATGGCGCTTAGGGTTGCATCATTCAAGTCATAGTTGATTACTTCTTATAACCTTGTGGAAAAGAGTGGAAAGGTATAGATTCGTGGAGTTTATGGATCATTTTTGTTCATATAAGACAAATTCTCCATCAAATTTAACACAGGAGAAAGAGCTATTAAATCACCTTATTTTGAGAAGTTTTCTCATTCAAAACCCTTCATTTTGGGCAAGTTTTCTAACAAAAAATTGCAACATATATCTATAAGAGCTATTAAATCACCTTATTTTGAGAAGTTTTCTCATTCAAAACCCTTCATTTTGGGCAAGTTTTCTAACAAAAAATTGCAACATATATCTATACCAAAGACTATGTAACTCTGACTTCCACGCATCACCCACTCTCTTTTTAGAGTTCATAAATCTTGTTGTATCATTCTCCTCCATCAATATCTTGATGTACAGTCTCATTCAATTTTGCTCAAAGCCTCCAAACTCTCGAAGCCATAGTTGATGAAATCATGAATACGTGGCTAGTAGTGCAACCACCTTACATTATAACACACATCCCATCCAACATGTGATAATTGCTACATACGTTAAACCAAAAATGGCATTGGAAAACATGGTTTTAGAGGATTTAAACCTTGAAAGAACACAAGGTTGTGAAGCATCATTTTGAAGGTTTACACAATATTTTGATAGCCTCTGGTCTACAACGATGGAGAAAAATCCCATTTGCAAATCCATTAAAGGGGATGGTATTGTGAAATGAAGAGTAGTAATGAAAATGCAACCATCCTATTATCTTAAGAAATAAAAATAGTATGTTTTCTTTCCAAATGCAACTATGCTAGAAAGCAATAATTTAAGTATTAAATCATATCAAGCGTGTTATCCATAATAGCTTACCTATGCGTTATTAATACTAGTGTAATTGTATAGTTTCTTGGAGATCCAAACCATAGAATTACAGTTTTAATAAATTTTATAAAATTAGTACAACCCATTGCAAAGTCACTCCGTAACAAAAAAAATAGCTATTGCAGTATTAAAAAAAAATTAAGAAACATAAAAAAAAAATTATTTTCATTTATTTTTCTTTTTAGGTTTGAGTTTATATACATATGAATTTAAATCTAAGCTATCCATAAATGATCTAGGATAGTGAAAATTAAGCTATGTGTTGTAGAAGTGTTCATAGTTGAGCATTAAGCAACTAAATGGAAAAAGCTACATCTAATGTGGCAATAACCTTTAAACTTAATTATACATAATTTAAAGTTTCATAACCATTTAAAATTTGAAAACAATGCTATTAAAATGTATGACAGGCTCACTTAAGATTCGGCCTTTATTGTTGCATAACTATCCATTCTCATAACCATCCATAGCCTTTATTGTAACATAATCATTGTGGTGGTGGGTGGTGGACTATCACTGTATCTCGCTTGGGGTTGACTTGGTACATGCCCATATGGCGGACTATGGTGCCTCTACTCGATATCGACGTAAGAGACATGCTAAGAACATCAAAACCCTCGACGGTTGGTTTCGCTTTCTCCTCGACCATGATATATTTATGGACCGGGTGACATCTCTGTGCTCTCGTGCGTTGGTGGGGCACCTCGAATACTATCGTTTGGGTAAAAAGGCTTGGATTGACTGGGCGTCTGAAGTTTGAAAGCCACTCCTGACCTACACTCCTACTATCAGTTTGCTTTCGAATGGCTGGATTGTTTTCGATTTTTTGGAGGCAGCGCATGCCACCCTCATTCTAGATCAAATTTGGCGTATTGGTTCTGGGTCGCTGGTTCTTGGGCATTGGCATTCGAACTTTGACCCTCCTCGGGAAAGGGTCTCCAAGCACCATATTTGGGTGTTGCTTCCTCATTTTCCCTTTCCTCTATGGAATTTGAATATCATTGAAGGTATCGCCAACACAATTGGTAGGTTTTTTGCTGTTGACGAGGACTTCCACCTGTCTTTTGACAAGAGAGTGGCTCGGGTCTTAGTAGAGATGGATATCTCTCTTGGCCTACCTACAGAGGTGGAGATCCTTTGTAAGGAACGCCTCCTGATACAACAACTCGAATATCTTCACATCCCTTTTCATTGTAGCAGATGCCATAAGACTGGTCATCTCAAGTGTACCTATCCCTCCCTTATGAATGTTCATTCTGGAGACAACTTGGAAGGTTCTCCTGTGTACAGAGCACAGCCTTCTTCCTATCCTCCAAAGCATTCGAAAAAAGGTATTTATTCTCAATCACTATCACTCGTTGATGATGTCTCGGATACTATGCTTGAAGCTATAGATGTTTTGGAGAAGGCCCCCATTAATCCTTGTCCCCCTGTCCAGGCTCTGTTGGTGACTTCCCCACTGGTCTCCTCTGATGGTCCCTCCTTCACTGACTCTCAGGACCCCTCTCTTAGCTCCCCCTTACTTGCCACTCTAAACCCATTGTTGCCGTTATCACATTGCCCTGTTCTAGCCGCTGTGGAGACTTCTCCTTTAGTCTCCTCACACGAATGCTCATCTGTTGGCTCACCTGTATGCTGCTCACATCCCATTGCCACACATAACCCTGTGGTGCCTCCCCTTTCCTCTCTTGCGGAATTTCCTCCACTTCCTATTACCATCCCCTCTCCCCCCCATCCCTCTTCACCACACAGTCCACTATCCTCCCCATCCTTCTCGGACCCTTCCCTTCATAAGTTACTGTCGATTTTTACAGCCACTACTCCCTCCTCGCCGTCCACTCTCCACCTCAATTCCATCAGATTCGAAAATGTGACTGTAAGAAAAAAAAGAAAGGACAAGAAGGGCCAGATCGGGGATCTTTCTTCTTCCTCTCCACCCTATATTCCACTATGTGTTCGCATCAAAGATGCTGCTAGAGGTTTTTCTCCCCAGGGACTTAGAGAAACTCCTCCCCACTCACCTGTTCATTAATGTTGATTCTTTCCCTGAATGTCAGAGGTCTGGGAGGAAAGACCAAACAGTGTAGCCTTTGTTCACTTTTCCTCTCTGTTTGTCCGGACATGATTCTCCTTCAGGAGACTATTTGCAGCTCCTTCCTTTCTCTTCATGCTTTCTCCAAGCTCCTTCCCAGCTGGGAATTTTGTGCAATTAGTGCATCCGACCTCTCTGGGGGGTTATTAACTGCTTGGGACCCTCATAGGGTCAGATGTTGTGCTTTTGCAACTGTGGCAGGTATACTTGTGAAGGCAGTTTTCCGAGGTTTGCATACCCCTTTAGACATCCTCAACTGCTATGGCCCTTATCGGGACATGGATATCTTCTGGGATAATGTCCTCAGGGGGGACTACTTAACTCACCTAACCTGATCCTGGGTGGAGACCTTAACTTAACCATGAATGCTTTGGAGACATGGGGCAAGCAAGCTGTCATTGACCCCCTGTCATCACATTTCAAGCATCTATTTGATTCTGTGGGACTTACTGATATAGCTCCTCCCAATTCTAGTCCTACCTGGAGGAATGGCCGGGGTGGAGATGATGGGATTAGTAAAAGACTTGACATGTTTTTAGTGGCCTCTTCATTGATCCCGTTACTCCTCCTCCACCGTGTGTGGACTCTTCATTCTGATATATCTGATCACTATCCTATTTGCATCGAATGGAATAAGTCACTTGGGTCCTATAACTACCCTTTTAAATTCAATCGATCCTGGCTTAAGGATCAGGATTTTATTCCTTGGGTTATTAATAGGCGGCCTAGATTGTCTCCTACATCTTCAGGATCTGATTTGGATCTCCTTACCCACAAGCTTCATCTTCTCAAGGATGATGTAAAGGAATGGATCAAACAAAAAGGCTCTACTATGGAGTTTGAGTCTCACAGGTTGGATGAGTATATCAGTAATCTTATCTCAAATTCCTCCTATGGAATTCTCACGCATGAGGAACAGTTGTCCCTGTCTTAGCTCAGATTTGAAAAAAGGAAATTAATGGATCACTACCTTTTGACCTGGCAACTCAAAATTCGTACTAAGTGGGCTCTGTATGGAGATTCTAATACTAAATACTTCCACGCCTTGGCATCTGGTAGGAGGAATCATAATGCTATCTGGTCCCTTATGGATGATAAGGGTAATTCCATTGAAGATGATGCTGAACTTAAATATTTGGGTCAATGTCATTTTGCCAATATATTTAAAGATGATAATCAGACCTACTTAATGGGACAAATCAGGGTCATTATTCTCTACCCTAACATGATCTCACAAGCTGATGCTCCATGTCTTACTCAACCTGTTACTATGACTGAAGTAGAGAAAGCCTTACATTCTTTCAAAAAAGATAGGAGCCCTAGCCCTGATGGCTGGCCTGTTGAGTTTAATTTACATTTCTTGGACTTATTGGGTGATGAATTACTGTCAGTTATGGACTGCTCTAGGGTTTCAGGATATATTCCTCCCTCCCTTAACTCTACAGTCCTTTCATTAATTCCCAAGAAGGATAAGCCTATAACCTTTGTTGACTTTAGGCCAATATCCTTATGCAATTTATTATACAAATTGATTTCTAAGGTGATTGCTTCGAGGCTGAAGCCTTTCTTGGACTCTCATATTTCTATTGAACACAGTGGTTTTTTGAAAAACCGACAGATTGTGGAACGTATTGGTATTGTACAGGAAGCTCTCCACTCAGTGAAAACCAAAAATACTTGTGCTCTCATCCTCAAATTAGATTTGGTTAAGGCTTTTGATCGTGAAATTGGTCCTTTATCAGACTCATCCTCATTCAGATTGGGGCTCCTCTTCTAGCTGTTAATTGGATAATGGCTTGCCTTACATCTGCTACCTTTGTTGTACTTGTCAATGGAACACCTTCGAAGTTCTTCACAGCAACTAGGGGCATCACACAGGGATGTCCCCTATCCCCCCTTCTCTTTATACTTGTTATTGAAGGGCTTAGCTTATTGATTGCTAATGCAAGAGAACATGGTCTCATTAAAGGTATCAAAATATCATCTTCTCTTGCTCTTACACATCTCCTCTTTGTAGATGATGTGATCCTTCTTGGCACAGGTACCTTGTCTGAGTGGATGGCATTTGATGTTATACTGGGTACTTTTTGCAAAGCTTCGGGGATGTGTATTAGTATTGACAAATCTTGTTTTCTTCATAATAATGTGGATGTAGATATATGCACAGATATTGCTAAAGCCATGCCATATAAAATGGAGCCTTTAACTACAGGTTTCAAGTACCTTGGCTATTATCTCAAACCTCTGGGGTATAAGGTAAGTGACTAGCACTAGCTGATACAGAAATTTGAATGCAAAATCTCTCACTGGGCACATAAGCTCCTCTCTCTTGGAGGTCGTCTGATGCTTGTACAAGCTGTACTATCTAGTATACCGGTCTATTGGTTGGGCTTAGCTCCAATACCGGTCTTTGTTCTAAATAAACTCATAAGTCTGGCTTTCGATTTTTTATGGGGATCCTCTAGAAATAGACACTATTACCATCTAGTCAATTGGAAGACACTTGCCTGGCCGAAAGAGTATGGGGGTTGGGGTATAAAGAATTTATTTTGGTTTAGCATTGCTCTTAGATTAAAAACTCTTTGGTTAGTGCTTCGGAATGAGGGATTATGGCATCATGTTATTCTCAGTAAATACTTGAAAAAATAGTCTGTTGTGTCATGGCTCAAAGATAATCATTTCGGCATTCGTGGTGTATTGGTTTTCTGGAGAGGGTTCTTACAAACCCTTCCGTGGCTTGGTAGATGTCTTGCTTGGAAAGTGGGTAATGGTGAACAAGTGCAGATTGGAATTGATCCTATTATCGGAATTCTTGATACTTTTAGTAGGCCTGTCGGGTTTCTTGAGTTTTTGGAAGACTTGGACATCGTCTCTCTCTCACAAGCCTGTAACATTCTTCCGAGATATCAGTACTGGTACTCGGCCGAGGATCTTTGTGTATCTGGGGAATGGAAATTAGCTTGGGACTCATTCACACGAAACTTAGAGCTAGGTGGCATTCACCTTAATTCACAGTCTGATTCACTGATGTGGGCTTATAATAAGAATGATGGATCAGTTTCAGCAAAACTGGTTTATGAGTGTATTGTAGCTAACTCATCTCCCCTAGCAGGCAGTAGAGTACTTAAACATATTTGGTCAAGAACACTTCCCAGAAAAATCTGTTGTTTTGTATGGTTAGCTCTAATGAACAAACTTCTCACTTGGGATAATCTTCAGAAGAGAGGGTGTACTAGACCTGGGATATGTGCCCTATGTAGCAAGGATGTTGACAATGTCCAGCATTTATTTTTTCATTGCCCTGTTTGGAAGAATCTGATCTCTTGCCTAATGAAACGGTACAGTACCATTTCACTCTCGCCTTTCACTCTGAGGATCTATGCTCTTTCTTGGAAAAGTGGACTGATTGCTTCTCTATCCACTCAGCATTATGTTATCTCCCTTACCTCGCCATGTGGACTATCTGGAAAGCGAGAAACATTTATATATTTGAAGGGAAAAAACTGACTATCATCAGCCTTCTTCATCGGATTGCTTATCTTTCGCAAATGTACTGCCCATCGGTCATTCAGGTAAAAAAAACAAGATCCTTCGGCATGGGTCCTGTGCTTCACTTCCCTTGTGGTTTCTTTGATGGGGCATCATCAAAGAAGGTAGGGGAAGTTGGTTTCTGTCTAATGTTGAATGAGTCACATCACCTCGAATTTGCATTGGGGGCAGATCCATGCATCAACACAAAAGCGGAACTGATAGGGAGTCTGGGCCCTCATGCATACAACCCAAATGATGGGGATACCCAAGCTCAGTATATTTGGCGATTCTCTTGTCATTATCAACTGGGCAAAGGGTACAGCCTCCCTCACACCACCGGAACACTATCATTGGTGTAGGGACACTAGGAAGCTATGCTCTTTCTTTCTAGAGTTGTCTTTCTGCCATATCTACCGTGAATTTAATCAACTTGCAGATTGCCTCTCTAAAAAAGCACTTTCTTTGGCTCCGGGATTTGGTAATTTCTCAGAATTTATTGAAGGTCATTTGACCTCACAGGATTGTTTTGTGCTCTTTTGAGCTAGGTGCTGGAGCATGTTCTCCTTTTTATCTACTGCACCACATTACGATTTGTTATGGAGCAGGCTCCTTTTAGACTGTTGTTCTGCTCTCTTTAGTTCACGGTAGATATGGTGTGAGTGGCAGCTTATACTGATGGGATACTATATTGTTGGTGAACTTGTCCCCCTTGCTGATTCATCGTAATGTGGCTCCTTCACGATATTGACTGATTAGTTTCTTATGGATCCTCCTCTCACGATTGTAACCCATCTTTTGGGTCGGCACAATAGATGCCCTTTGATTTATTAATCAATATCAAGGACATGTTTTTTTCTTCTGAACCAAAAATTTATAAAAAAATTTAAAAAAAAAACATCCATTCTCAACCATCAAAACATTTGAGAAGCAAACATTGGAGTAACCCTTCAATTATAATGTTGCACAATAATGGAGATTTTTTTTGCATGCAATTTATTTTTGTACCCTTCACATAAGGGTAAAATAGGTATTAAAGGGAATTGGAGCCTTCAAAATTGAAGTTTGTTTGACTATTTAATAGTACGTTGGAATCTTCACCACTTTATAAAATAATATCTGAAATTTATCTCATTCGCCATTCGGGCAATTATGTCTATGTAGGTTGGTTTCACTTGGTTTCAGTGGACATGCAGGAAAAAGTTGCAAGTCATTGCCAGGTGGATATTATTATTATTATCATGAGATGGATTCCAATACCAACCTCGTTCCCTACCATAAACGTAATTAAACAGAACTAGAGCGTTGCCAGATCTGTACATGTTAAAACCTAATTAGAAATTGTTTAATTGTGCAATGAACTTAAACTTTACCTTAAATGTTTTTATCTTAAATGGACTGTGCCCACCCTTGATTGTGGTGGATTGACATATTAATGTGACATATAATTATGTATATGTTGTCATGGAAGACATTGAACATATATCATGTAAAATACAAAATAATAATATTTTTTTTTAATTATATATATATATATTATTTTCAAATATAAATTTTGAGAAAACTTCTCAAAAAATATTCCATAAACAATTTTATTATTCTATATCTATTGCCTACAACTTACAAAAGAGAAGGGACATGCCATGTCACCATAAAGCTCTTGTTATTATTTATTTTTTAATAATATTAATATAATATATTATTCAGTATTAATAAGAATTTATGAATTTTTAGATCTTAATTTAATGGAAATTATATATATATATATATATATAATTTTATATTTTGAATAAGTATAAAATAAAAATTGTGAATATCATATATATATAAAATTATATGGTGGTAAAAGTTTAGTAAAATGTTTTTAAACTCTTGAAGAAAGCTCTCGAAACTGTCTAGTTTAATAGTGATCAAGTTTAACAAGTTGGAGATGTCTAAAAATTTGATGATTTAGATTGGATGGCCATTTTTTCGCGGAATCCATAGTTTTTCATTTTGCATATGGGTAACTTCTACTATTGACATGACTTTACTAGTGGCATAAGTGCCAAGAAATCTTTACTGGTGATCGTTATTGACTTGACTTTGCAATCGCGTGAGGCCAAGAAATCTTGATCTTGATCTTGATTCTTGAAGCATAAGGGTAACTTCTACTATTGACTTGACTCTACTGGTGGCATAAGTGCCAAGAAATCTTTACTGGTGATCGTTATTGACTTGAATTTGCCATCGCGTGAGGCCAAGAAATCTTGATCTTGATCTTGATTCTTGAACCATTAGGGTAACTTCTACTATTGACTTGACTTTACTGTGGCATAAGTGCCAAGAAATCTTTACTGGTGATCGTTATTGACTTGACTTTGCTATCGCGTGAGGGCCAAGAAATCTTGATCTTGATCTTGATTCTTGATTCTTGAAGCATAAGGGTAACTTCAACTATTGACATGACTTTACTGTGGCATAAGTGCCAAGAATTTCTTGGATAACTATGTCCTCGCCATATTGTCACTCCAACGTCCTTCAAAGCCGGTTAGTGAGTGGGTACACTCCTTTCATTCAAGAAAGATAGAGAAGCCAAGAAGGTAGTTTTCGTGAATGTTGGTTTGCTTGGCTGTTCTAGATTGACTTTCACAACCCCAACACATTGAATCACTCAACAACGAGAATCACTCGCCTCTCGCTGTAGCGTAATGTATGCGTTGAACATCACCGTCCTCATTTTTGATATCTTGCCATAAACTTATTGTAGCGGGTGTGTTGGAAAGCATATATATATTTGAAATTGTATATTAATGGTTAAAATAGCAACTGGTACTAACAATAAGAGTAATTGAGGGAATGTATCCTGCATTAAAAATGCTATTAAAATAATGAAAGATTACTATTGAAATAATATTTAATTAAAATTTAAACTAAATTTAAATAATAATATTAGAAAAAATACAAAATCTTATAATAATTAGACTTTTCTTATACATTATAAGAAGAAAATCATGATTTTCAACTTTAATATCTTCACATATAATATATCATCTCAGTATATAACTTTAAATATTTATATATTTCAATGAGCATAAGGCCTTTCACATTTAATGTATCAATTATTATGATTAATGTCTATAAGATATAAGATATAGAATGGAAGTGTAACCACGCTTTAAAAAATACTATATAACGTTTGATTTAAAACAAAAAAAATATCCAAATTAAAAATACAAATATAATTTTACCAATAAGAATGAAGAAGAACGTTTGATTTAAAACCAAAAAATCACCAAATTAAAAATAAAATATCATTTTGCCAATAAGAATGAAATAAGAATGAAGTAGAAGTTTAACATTAAAATAAAAATATCATTTTGCCAATAAGATTTTTCATGAAATAATTGGGTTAAATTATTTTGGGACATTTTTTCTTCTATTTAAAGGTGAAAAAAACTGTGTTATTGTTGCCAGGCAAAATGATATATTAAAGTAATTTTTTTAAATTATTTAGGTTACATTGTCTTGGGACATTTTCCTTACAATTTGAGGTTAAAGAGACTTTGCTATGGTTTTGTTACCTTGTAACTATGCCTCATATGGGCATGGGGTATCTTCCTTTTTTGTGCTTCATTAAAAGTAGGTTGAAGTAATGTTTAATTACTAGCTTAGATCCAAATTCTAGGCTCTATCAAGGACCGAGAGGGATCAAACTCTCTAGGGGCAAACCTCTCTAGGTATTAATACATCATTAAAACCAATCAATGTAGCTACTAATTTATGCATTAATATTAATACACTATACACTGAAACCTATGCAAAGAAAAAACTCATTGTGCATGTCAATGAAATGCTAATGAAATTCTGTTCCTAAAATTCAATATATTTTCAGATCTGACACTTTTCAATTTGACTATATTTGCAATTATAATTAAAAAAAAATTATTTAAAACATATTTGAAAAAAATGTGGTTTAAAAACTTTTTTATTATTTAAATTATTAAATCATTATAACTATTAAAACATTAAATTTCTTAAAACATTAAGATATTATACTATTCCATAAATAAACTATATTTTCAATTATATTTTAAAAACCTTATTTTTTAAAAACACTTTTACTATTCAAATTATGAAAACATTATATTTATTAAAACATTATAATATTATACTATTCCATAAATTGACTATATTTTCAATTATATTTTAAAACCCATATCTAAAATATAATTGAAAAAAAAAAACTTATTTATATACATTTCTTTAAATATTTTATTATTATTATAAATAATTAACTATTAAAAACCATATTTTAATAGTTATATTTCATAGTCCCATAATTTTAAAACCCTTATTTGAAACCTTGCAATACTATCTTAAATGAAAACATTAAATTGATTCAAACCTAAAGATTACATACATTTTAATACTATCCTAAATATAACTTCAAGTGAGATCTAGGATCATGTTAATATGGTTCTCACTTAAAATATATTAGTATTCAAAACATCTACCTTATACATGGTTATAAAACCATGTGTAAGGCCCTCCTAAACCATATACAATAAAACCATGGGTTGTTTAGGAAGCTTTGCACTTGGTTTTAAAACCATTTGCAAGGCCCTCCTAAACCATGCACAATGAAACCATGGGTTGTTTAGGATGCCTTGCACATGGTTTTAAAACCATTTGTAAGGCCATACTAAACCATGTACAATAAAACCATGGTTTGTTTAGGAGGCTTTGCACATGGTTTTAAAACCATTTGCAAGGCTCTACTAAACCATGTACAATAAAACCATGGATTGTTTAGGAGGCCTTACACATGGTTTCAACATTTTTTTGTGCATAATTAATTTATTAATTTATTATTATTTTGTTAGGTATGAACATTACAACATATCCCATATTGGGTTGTTTGTCCCACGGACATTGTTTATGGGGGATAATTAAAAATTTTATTTTTTATTACTAATTTTAATTTTGTGTAGGTCGAAATGTTGGGTATAAAATTTATTATCATTTTATTAGAGGTACAAACGTGAAAACATCTCTCCCATACTGGGTTGGAAAGCACCTCGCTTCTCTCGGTGCAACAAGTCACTCTAGAAGAGTTGTCTAAATCAAGATGATAATGTAGGTCAAACATTTTTTAAAATAAGAGACTTAGGCATATTTCAACCTCATACGCCACAAATCCTTGACTTAATGGCACAAATCCTTGACTAAGTCAAGACATCCCCTAAAAAAGAAAGAATTACTACCACATAATCTCTGAGTATGGTGAAATATGAAGACAAAGTGGTCCTTGGTCTCCTTCTTTAGGGACTAGGGATTATGTGTATGGTGCTTTCAAGGAATATGGTTATATATCTGGCTACAAAGCTAGTGGGAGAAAATTTTTATTTATGTAATTTAAGGGAACTCTCTAATTGCAAAAACATCTAGATTTTGGTATCCTATGGGGCTAATGAGCTATTTAATTAAATTAAGATATGGGAATGGGTAACAATTATGGGAAAGGATAACAGAGGGAGTGGAATTTTATGAATGGTAAATATTAATATATTTTAATCTTTGATCAATAAATTTCGGTGGAAAATCCAAACCATCAATTGAGGGTTTAGCGGGGTTAACCAAATGCTCCATTGAGCTATCAAGCTTGATTGATAAGGATTTGACCTCGATACCTGTTACTTACAACTCACAACGCTCAACCACTTGATTTAACCTGTCAGGATATATATATATATATATTCCAAAGAAAAAAATCGCTTTATTCACATTGAATAAACATGGGATACCCTCTAGGAGCATACATTAAGTGCATCAAAAACGCCTCACTCTTTTTCACAAACATTTTGTGGGCTTCTCTTAGCCTTAGCGGGATCCTCTTGTTCAGTTTGCTTGTTGTCCACAAGCTTACATACTTGTTTACCTCTGTGTTATTTACAAATTGAGTCACCTCCATCAAAACTAGAGGGAGGGCAAGAGCCAATTTTGAGAGTTTATCAACATCAGTGTTCACCTCTCTATAAATATGTTTGAAAGAGATTGACTCGAATGCCACCATTTGATCTCTTATTGCTCTTAGTAGATGCTAAAGGTGAGGAGCATTTATATGAATGTTTCCATTTTTCCAATCTGTAGTCATCTTGGAGTCCCAAAAGAGCTGTAATTTTTGGACTCGTTTTGCTTGAGCCAATTTGAGAACTGTCTAGAGAGGTACAAGTTCTGCTTTGTTGTTTGTGCCCTGCCCCGATGCAAATTTTATCTCGAATATTGTGTCCTCATTAAGGTATAAGATGTCGCCAGCTCCTCCCAATGGTGGTTTTCCTTGACATGATCCGTCAAAGAAACCACAAGGTTTGGTTTTATCTATTTTTGAGGCTTTAATGTTTCTTGTTGGCTTTGGGTTGGGCACAACTTGATGTTCATTCTATTTCTGCAATAACATATTGACTGTTATTTCTGATGACTATATATATATATATATATATATTAACATGAACTGTTGACCAAGAATTTGATTGGACACTAAGAACCCTCAAGTGAGATACAAACTTACCTCCACCATCCTTGATTGGAAACCATTAACCTAATTGCATCTAACCCAAGAGGTTGGTCTATTTTTTTAAAATAAATTATAAATGAATTTTTAATTGATTTTTCCCTTAGTTTTGTCTGTGGATAACTCTTATGCCCCCGAAATTTATAACTTTGGGAATAAAGTTTAATTTTTATTCATTTATATACTGAAAACAAATATGATACTAATATGATGCTAGAATTTTCAAATTTTAGTTTATATTTGAATTTTGTATTTCAATTATATAAATCGATAGGTTAATGCTATCGTTTTTTACTCAATAGTGTGCCATTAAGCATAAGTGATGCCATTTTTTTCAATCTCTAATAATGCATGAAGGACTAAATTAAAACTTGGTAATGAAAACTAGACCAAACTACCACATTATTAAAAAACCTCAAAAAAAAACACCTATTTTTTTATGGACAACTCTTATAAACCTTAATTATAAAATTCTATCATCCCTCACTTTTATGAACGTTATGTTTTTTTTCCCTCTCACCTTATAACCCTAAACTCTTATAACCCACATACATTAGACTCCTACAGATTTTGTAACCACTAAGACTATCTCATATAACCCCTTACACTTGAAAATTAACCACTAAGCCACAAACTCCCATAACATCCTACCGTTATAATCCTTAAGGAATATAATCTCAAATACTTTTAAGTCCAAAACCTTACTCCCTAATTCCTAGTCCCTATATACTAAATTAAAGTTTTGAGTATATTTTGATACGTGGATAGACCTACAACAAGGCGACATTGATCATTCAAGCAAAATCATGATATATAAACGCCTTAATTATTTGGTTAGAATAGAAGGTTTTTCCGTGTTAAAGTAAAGCTTAATTAATAGGGATAGTATTCCAATGTGACACCATTTCTTCAAGAAAAAAGAAAGATTTAATAGCCAAAGAAAAAAAACAATTTAAGAATGGTTAACAACTATACAATTGATTGTAACCAGCCTAGATCCAAATCTTAGGCTCTATCAAGCGCCGAAAGGGATCAAATATCTAGAGGTGCAAACCTTTTTTTAAGTATTGCATTCAAGGAGCTATCAACTTTGTTGTGTCCTATATATAGCCATTGATTTGATTCAAATCAAAAGACACATATTTTTATATATTAATATTTAATATTATTTATGGTCGACATATAATATTTTTTATTTTGTTAGGAATGAACATTACAACATCCCCCCCATACATGGTTTTAAAACCATGTGCAAGGCCCTCCTAAAACCATGGATTGTTTATGAGAACCATGTACAATAAAACCATGGGTTTTATAGGAGGCCTTGCAGATGGTTTTAAAACCATTTGCAAGGACCTCCTAAATCATGTACAATAACACCATGGGTTGTTTAGGAGGCCTTGCACATGGTTTTAAAACTATGTGCAAGGCCAACATTTTTTTGCAGATAATTCAATTTTTCAACATCTCCCCCATTTTAGGTTGTTTTTCTGGCAGACATTTATTTTGGGGGATAATTAATTTTTTATTTTTTAATGGCCGACAAAATATATTTGTTACTTCTTACTTTTTAGAAGTAAAAACTAACGTTACGTAACGTTACAAGATCTCCCCCATACTAGGCTGTAGAGTGCCTCTTGGTGCAATAAACAAGTTCTCAATAAGTAATAAATAATTGAATAATAGAATGCAAATGAGAACACTACATATTTTTTAATTATGCATATTATTATCATAAATTGTAATAAACAAGTTCTCAATAAGTAATAAATAATTGAATAATAGAATGTAAATGAGAACACTACATATTTTTTGATTATGCATATTATTATCCTTACAGAGGGAGACATAAAATTGTTAAAGATGAAAGAATTATAAGATAAAGATGGGTTTGTATTCACGAAGGGGACCAATACATGAGTTCAACCTTTCAAACAACATAAATATGTTTGGAAATGAATGTGGGATCTCTAACCTCCCTACCAAAATAATGACCTAGTAGTTTATTGCACTCGACCTAACCCTAGAAATTTTCAGAAGAATATCTAAACACAAAAAAAAAGAATTAACCTTGAAAAACATCTCTTATGATTAATCATTAGAGGAAATTTGGGGTCTAAAATGGGCCTTATAAGAAAACGTGCCAAAATAAGTTTTTGTGAGTTGGAATTCAAGAACCAATAGAATTTCAATAAAATAAGTCAACCATAATGGTTGAATTGACATATTTGTCATTAAAAAAAAAACTACTTTTTTTTGTTCGTATTTTCGACATATCTCATTGTGTTTTTACTCAAATTTCGATCGGGAGAGCTCGTTGGATGCGGAATTTGATTCCAGGTCCAATGAGTACCCACACTGCATACTTTTGACAGACCCCGCTACCCCAAAAACAAGAAATACCTGAAAAAACATGATGATGAATTGACATATTTGTCATTAAAAAAAAAACTACTTTTTTTTGTTCGTATTTTCGACATATCTCATTGTGTTTTTACTCAAATTTCGATCGGGAGAGCTCGTTGGATGCGGAATTTGATTCCAGGTCCAATGAGTACCCACACTGCATACTTTTGACAGACCCCACTACCCCAAAAACAAGAAATACCTGAAAAAATGTGATGATGAATCATCATCATGTTTTTTCAGGTATTTCTTGTTTTTGGGGTAGCGAAGTCCGTCAAAAGTATGCAGTGTGGGTACTCATTGGATGCGGAATCAAATTCCACATCCAACGAGCTCTCCCGATCGAAATTTGAGTAAAAACACAGGGAGATATGTTGAATATACGAACACAAAAATAGTTTTTTTCTTTCTTCCTCCAATATTAATCAATATTATTTTATTATTTTAACTATTATTTTATTATTTTAACTATTATTTTATTATTTTAACTATTATTTTATTATTTTCCTTAGGAGGCCCATTTTAGACCCCAAAATTCCTCTAATGGATATTAAAAATAAAAAGCTATGCTCACTTGCATCTTCAAGGGGGAAACCTCCCAGAGAAAAGCTACAAAGACAATAAAAATTCTTGAAAAACCGTTACATATCTTACTACTCTATATATACTATTACAATAGGCAAAACTATATGAATATGTGGTTCCACTATTAATGAGGGTAAACCACCTAGGCGCCTTTATTTAATAAAGAGTACCCTTTTACATTAACTTAAGACCCTGAAAAAACAAGAATTGAAACTAAGGTGTTGGTGACTTAGATCTGGGGAGACGCTCTGAGTGGGTTTTGGCAGAGAACGGGGGCTGCAAACCCCCTAAGTTCCATGGCGGCCATGTCAGGTCGAGGACATGCCTCTGAAGGGCCCATTGGAAGCAATAACAATCTAGATGAAGAGAAGGACGATCATGGAAAGGGGAGGAAGTTGGTTCAGGGGGGTTTCCTTCCAAGGGCTCAAACGATCCCAACAATCTAGATCTGATCAGACTCGATCTGAGGAAAGATTGAGACATGGAAAGAAAAATACCTAATTGGAAAAATTTGTGGGTGTGTGGCCAAAGGAGAAAGATCTGGTGCGATGGATCCAGAGCACGTGGAAGCCGAAAGGCCACTATGATCTTCGGCTGGGAGCAAAAGGTTTCTTCACCATAATCTTCTTTAATCAAGAGGATCGAGATAGAGTCCTAGAGGGGGGCCCTTATTTCTATTTTTGAGTCGGTATTTACCTCTTCCCCTGGCGGAAGCATTTTAACCCGGATTTGGAGGATCTAACGGTTGCCTTGGTTTGGATCAAATTGGTAGAGCTTCCAAGAGAGTACTGGGACATGGAAATCCTATGAGACATTGGAAACTCAATAGGAAAATTTGTCAAGGTGGCCAAACAAACGCGGATCCAGACGTACACAGCGTTTGCATGCATATATGTTTACATGGATCTATCGAAGGATCTCTCAGAGGTTGTTAGCCTAAACTGGGAAGATGAGGAGTGGATTCAATAGATAGACTATGACCAACTGCCTTTTCGCTGCTGGATCTTCCATGAGTATGGTCATTTTGGGAGGAACTTCCCAAAAGGGTCTCAAGAAGTGGCAGCTCCAGAACGCGAGGAGATAAACAAGCCAATGATGGTTTTACCCAGGTAAAGTGCTGAAGAAGAGGTAAAAATAGTGGGGGACAGCGAAATCGAAAAGAATCATCGAAAAAATATCTGGAGAGCAATAACCCCTTCCAAATCTTGGAGAAAGAGGGTGAGGGTATGGGAGAAAAATAGGGATGGAATAACACTCAGGAAATCTAGACAGAGGAAGCTAGGGGGGAAACCAAAGATAGCAGTATCCAGGATATTATGGAGGAAGATGAGGCAGAAGAAATGGAGCTGGGAGATCTAGATCTAGACGCAATAGAGAAAGAATGCAAGAAGGTAGGCAAGGGTTATGTCCCCCAGGAATAGATCGAACTTCTTCAAAAGGCTATCATCAATTCCAAAGCGTGACGGGAGCTGGGGATAAGCATGGAACCCCATAAAGGAAGTAAGAGGAAATCCTCGGAGGAAGAACATAAAAGAGGAAGGAAGTCGAACAAGCAGAGAATTGAAGAAATAAGAGTGAGGTTGATCGAATCAGGTCAATACCTGACGATCCGAGAGGCCTTCTCTGAAGTAAGTAAAGTTACCCAATGAAGATAATATCATGAAATATTAGGGGGTGTAATCACCCAAGGAAGATCAAGACCCTAGCTAGGAAAATGAAACAAGAAAAACTAGATCTGCTTTTTCTACAAGAAACCAAGTGCAGCTTCGAATCCTTAATGCAAATTATCCAAAGAATATGGAAGGGTATCAGTGTAATGGCAACGGACACCGAAGGCATGGGGGGGGGGGGAATTGCCATCCTATGGTAGCCTAAGGTTGTTTTCCTCTCATATTGGAGAGCTAGTTGCTTCGACCTAATGGATGATTTCAAGATCTTAGGACCTGGTATAACTGAGACGATTGCCAATATATATGGTCCTATCACCTTCCCCCAGAAACAACCTTTTATCCATCACCTAAGGTGGTTGGATTCCCTGGAGAAGGAAGGGAGATGGATAATAGGAGGAGATTTTAACTTAATCACTACCCTCAGGGAAAAGAAAGGGGGGAGAAGAGTACAGGACAAATACCAGGAGGAGTTCAGGTAGATTCCATCCCAAAGCTCCCTAGTAGATCTAGAGATCGGAGATGGGTGGTTCACATGGAACAATAAGAGGGGAGGGGACCACCTTATTGCCTCTGGGCTGGATAGATTCCTGGTGTCAGAAAATATCATGAGGGGTTCAGGAGAGATCTGGACAAATGTTCTCCTAGCTTTCAACTCAGATCACTGGCCAATTTGCCTCAACTAGGATTTTATGAATGCCTTCCTGCCTAAGCCTTTCCGCTTTGAGCAGTTTTGGTTGGAGCATAAGGAATTTAAAGGATTGGTTCACCAGTGGTGGCAGGAGCTGGATATCACAGGAGGTACTAGAATGTACAGTTTTCAGTAGAAGATTAAGGCTCTCAAAGTGAAGATACGCACGTGGAACAAGGAGGACTTTGGTAATATTTTTTTTGACAAGAAAAGGCTCATCCAGGACATTGACCTTCTCCAGAAAAAAGGAATGGACCTAGGATGGGACATGGGGATGAAAGAAAAAGAAAAGGAACTCCTCACTCAGTTGGAAGATAGGGAGAGACAGGAGGAGATTTTATGGAAGCAGAAATCTCGGATCAAATGGCTGTAGGAGGGGGAGAAGAATACCAAATTCTTCCACAATTTGGTGGTTCATAACAGATTGGGCACGAAGATCCACAAAATCAAGAGGGCTGATAGGTCCCAGGAGGAAACTAGGAAAGAGGTTGAGGAGGAACTATCGAGCTAATTCAAGGGAATAATGACCAAGGATAATAACTCGAGGGAGCAGGAAATAGCTCAGATCACTGATATGATCCCCAGGTCTATTTCTAGGGAGGATAATGAGAATTTGAACAAACCCATTTCCATGCAGGAGGTTGAGGAAGCCTTGAGCCAGATGGACCAGGGAAAGGCCCCGGGCTCGGATGGATTCACCACTAACTTCTTTCACTTCTTTTGGGAAATGATTAAAGAGGAAGTCTAGGCCATTGTGGAGGAATCTAGGAGAAAGCGAGGGGTGCTCAAGGCTTTTAATGCGAACTTCCTTACTTTAATCCCCAAGGGAGAAGGGGTGGATTCGCCAAATAAATTTAGGCCGATAACTCTTTACAATGTGATCTACAAGATAATAGCAAAAGTGATTGCAAATTGCCTAAAACCTCTCCTCCTAGGGTTGATTAGTCTAGAGTAGTCAGGTTTTGTGGATGATAGATAGATCCTGGATGACATCATAGAAGTCCATGAGGTCACCCACTCTCTAAAATGCACTAATCTCCCTGTAATGCTCATCAAACTGGAGATTTCCAAGGCCTACGACAAGCTCAGCTAGCAGTATCTGGAGGCAATTTTGAAGGCTCATGGCTTCAGTCCAGAATGGGTAGAATGGGTGATGGCCTTGGTCTCCTCTCCTTTCTATTCCATCCTTTTGAATGGATCCCCGTCTAGGCTATTTCCCCCCACAAGGGGAATTAGACAGGGGGGTCCTCTCTCCCCTTTCCTCTTCGTTCTAGCTGTTGAAGGGTTAAGCAAGCTTATCCAAGCACAAGCAGAAGCTAGTAGGATCAACGGTCTGGTGCTTCACGAAGATATGGAAAAACAGACTCATCAGCAGTTCATGGATGATACGATGCTAATGGGGCACCCTTTAGTCCAAGAGGCCCATGCCTTCAAATCGAGTCTGTCGCTCTTTGCTAAGGTGTCAGGACTGGATGTTAATGTAGAAAAGTCTCAGGTATTTTTATTTAACACTCCCACCGTCACTCATAGAAACATTGGTAGGATTTTGGGTTTCCCCAAGGGGACCATGCCCTCCAAATACATGGGGGTTCCCCTAGGGCAGGGAACTATTTGAAAGGTGTATCAATTGGGAAGATCTTCTAGATAGGATTAAACATAGATTGGAAAATTAGACTCTTAAACCCCTGAATTTTCCAAGTAGATTAGTCCTGGTTAAGTCGGTCCTCCAGGCCATGCCTGTGTATCTTTTTTTAGTTCTTTCGGCTCCTAATTTTGTCCTTTGAGATATTTGAAGCATTCATAGGAATTTCTTGTGTGCAGAAAGGAAATCCAAGGCCAAATTCTCGCTAGTCAGCTGGGAGCAGGTGTGCAGCCCTAAGAAGAGAGGAGGCCTCAGCTTTCGTGACTCTAAAATCATGGGCGAAATTTAGGGAGCTAAGATATGGTGGCGGTGGTGTAAATATACGCAAGAACCATGGGAGAAAATATGGTACATCAAATATGCAAGAGATAGACCTAAGTCCTAGCTGATAAGATATAATTCGACCCTGCAGGGATCTCTCATTTGGAAAAAAGCGTTGGAGCGACGACAAATAATTCAGGAGCACAGCTTCTGGGAGATTAAAGCAAGGAACTTAGCCGACTTCTGGGATGATTCATGGAACCATTTTCCCAAACTAGGGAATGATACTCGATGGCGGCACATCAAATCCAGAGGCCTGGAGGAAGGCAGAAAAAAAGTCAATCAATACTGGGAGTTGGCGACCCAGGAATACCAGCGCCAATGGGAGGCCCCAATTAGAGGAGATGAAGGTGTCGCGGAGGTAGATATCAGAGCCTTTATGGGTGAGCTCCAGGATCGTTGCATCCTGCTTAAAGAAGGGGACGATGTCCTCCGCTGGGACTACTCCCGAAAAGGAACTTTTAGCATTAAGGAAGCTTACAATATCAGAATTAGAATCCAAGACGAGGAAGACAAGATATGGGGGAAAATATGGCAAACCAACCCATGGCCAAAATTTGCCACCTTCTGCTAGTTAGTGGTCAGACGCAGGATTCTAATGGGGGAGAATTTACGTGGGAGGGAAATTCAAGGCCTGTCTCAGTGTGTTCTCTGCTCTTGCCAGGAGGAGAGCATGAATCATCTCCTAGACTCTTTCCCATTCACCTCAAACCTTTAGGATAGAGGAGCTCAATTATTTTGGAAAAGAAACAGAAGTAGAGGGGATTCGGGCCAAACCCTAAAAGAATGGCTCCCAAAGACTTTCAAAAACAATATTATACGCACCTTATGGAAAGATTTTCTAGGCAACGTCATGTGGGTAGTCTAGAAGGAGCATAATGGAAGAATCTTTTGTGACAAGCTCCATTCCTCAGAGGAAGTTTGGAAGACCCTAACTTTGAACCTTCTGGAGACCATCCACAGCATGCAGTGGAGTGAGGACGACCAAGTTTTTCCAGGTCCCGAGAAGATAATAGCAAAGGATTGGGGATTGAACAAGGCAATGTTGGATGGTCTTCGTGAGAGGATCAAGACATGTGGAATCTCAAGCCCAAATGTGTGGTTTCCTCCCCCCCCCCCCCCCCTGTCGGCAGGTATACAAGCTAAATTTTGATGGTGCGACCAGGGGTACCCAGGAGCGGCAGGATTTGGGGGAACCTGCAAAAACTCAGAGGGAGAAATATTGCATATTCTTTTTGGATTGATTAGGGAAGACACTAACAATTCAGCATAATTGGAAGGGATGATCCAAGGTGTTAAGATAGTCATCAGGGAAGGCTGGCTGCCTACAATGGTGGAAGGAAAATCTCTCATCCTTGTTTAGATGGCCAAGTAGCTAAGCCATGGGAGATCAACGAAAAAGGTGTCATCGAGTTGGTGCTTAGCCAGCAGACTGGAAATTCTTCCTGGCCTTATCCTATCCCATCCAACAATGTCCTTTCACCATGTGAGACGAGACGCAAAGAAGGTGGCATATCTGTTGGCGAACGCTAGGGATGAGGAAAGGGGGGCCTGTAGGTTGGGTAGGTTGGAGGACTTCGAGGTGGAACAATGGATGCCCATATGTTGACAGCTAGCAGCTCTAGATGCAGGCAGTGGAGGACAGGTGACGAAGGCTATGATGGAAAATCGAGATAGGGACAGAAGGCATAATGAATCGACCAGGGATTCAACCGAGAAACACATGTAGACATGCAGCTCAATATTATGGTAATCCAGGATGTCCCTTCAAACATTAACCCGAACTATGTCAATAGGCTTGATAGGAGTGACGAGACAATTTTTTTGCAGGATGGTAATCCAGGAGTGACGATGGGAGTGATGATGCAAATCGTGCCAAGTTCAGAAGCACGTTATTGCAAGATATGGGAGATCGAAATCCCATACAGACCCGTTATCATGGCCATTCTCCTCCATTTTATTAATCTTAGGGTGAGTGCTTGGCTCCTCATCTGCACACTTAAGGTCGAGAGCATTAGGCTGAGAAGCTTATGGAAGGTTGGCTGCTTGATAAACTTGAATAGCAAGTGTGCACGGAGGGGGAGAGTGAGGAGGAAAATGGCTCCGCCAAGGGCTGGTCCTGGGAGGACGAGTGTGAGCAGCATGGAAACCAAGTGCCATGATAAGGGAAAGCTCAAGACCCGAGGTGGCATAGGAGCGGTCACTCAAGCTCAACTGCATGCTCAGGTAGAGCCAGAATTATTTAAGGACCAAATCTCGCTAATGGTGCGTCAAGCCACGGAGGGGATTAAGAAGGCTTTATGGGAGCAAGTTTCATCGATGCCCATTGAGACGGTGCGGGAGGAGGTTGAAGGATGGATCACAGGTCCAAGCTCAACAGCGAGGAGGGCCTCGGCCCATGATCGTCTTGTCATGCTATATTGGGTTTTAATGAACCTGGTAACCCATGTGGCCATGAATATTGAAGCAAAGGTGGAGGAGATGTTGGAAAAAAAGGAAGGGGACTTGGAGCTGTCTAGAGCATGGAAGGAGCACAACGAAGAGTGTCGGTCCATGAGAAAAAATATTGAGTCCCTCAGTGCGAATTGCAAGCTGATGCACCTTAAAGTGGACCAGATTGCTTCGCATGCAGGTATATCTCTGTACAACCCTAATTTGGAGCAACGAGCAGATGGAGGCCTCAACCATCGGGTGGAAGGTCGTCACCAGGATAGTGTCAACATCATGCCCCTGCAGAGGGTGAACCCTTCAGCACCGCATATGGGGTGCCTGCGGCACGACCACTGCTCTGGCCTCAAGTGGCAGCCTTGCCTTGGTTTTCTGTGGGTGTCTATTTTTAGGCTTTATCTCCTCTGTTAATATGTTTGGCTGTCAGTTTCAGATAGATTTATTTAGGTTGGAGTTCTGCGACTATGTTTGTAAATTCGGGATTGAACCCTGCACAGTCGGGGATCTCCCTCTTTTGGGTTGGGAAGGTTTATGGTCTGATTAGATGTAGTAGGAGAAAGGCTAGGGAAGGTATGGGCAGTAGTAGCCCAGTTTTTTGTTTCACCATGTAAAGCGGTTTTTCTGCAGTAATACAATGCTTTTATTTACAAAAAAAAACTTAAGACCCACTAACTATTGTAATAGAACAATATATGACACGAAAGAAAACTACTAGGACTTTCAGCAAGGGGGGTTTTGAAGACATCATGAGCGGAGGCATCAACCTGAGTGTGCTGCAGGGATGGGGGCTGCTAACCCCCCCATGTGCAGCTATGGCTGGGGTGACAACCCAGTGGGGACCCCTTTGCTGGGAAGGGAGGATCGCAAGGATAGAGAAGATCATGGGTCGACGGATTCCTCCCAAGGGCTTAGAATATTCCTCAAGTCTAGATCCGATCGGAGACAATACAGGAGAAAGTTGAACTATGGAAAGAGAAATCCCTCATTGGGAAATTTGTGGGAGTGTGGCTGAAAGAGAGAGATCTGGTCCACTGGATCTAGGGAACCTGGAAACCCAAGGGCCACTATGATATCCATTTGGGGGAAAAAGGTTTTTTTACCATCATCTTCTTCAATGTGGATAGGGACAGAATCCTAGAGGGGGGACCCTATTTCTTCTTTTCAGCGAGGCTTTATCTATGGCCCTAGAAGGAATGATTCAACCCTGAAACATAAGATATGACAGTCTCTCTGGTGTGGATCCAGTTGATCGGCCTCCCTGAAGAATATTGGGATCTGGAAATATTGAAAGACATTGGAAACTTGATTGGAGAATTTGTAAAGCTCTCTGAGCAGAAAACACAACAGAGGAATGCATGGATCTGTGTCTATATGGACATGTCAAAGGATCTTCCAGAAGGAGTGAGCCTGAACTGGGAATATGAGAAGTGGATCCAGCAGATTGACTATGAACAACTCCCTTTTTGCTACTGGATCTGCCATGAATATGGACATTTTGGAAGGAATTATACAAAGGGGAGCCAGGAGAAGCCAACTTTAGATTAGGAAGGGGAGGAACAGTAGGCCAATGGAGGATTCATGCAGGTCAAGAGCCGAAAGAGGGGAAAGAACAATGGGGGGGGGAAACAGAAAAAGGAGGAAGCTGAAAAATCCCCAACGAGAACTAACCCCTTTCAGGTCTTGGAAGAAGCGGGGGAAGGAGAGACTAGCCAGAATAAAGAAAAGGAGAAGGGAGAAACAAGGATGATTAGTTTGGGTCTCATGAAATCAGTTGGGAGGAGGTAATGGAAGAAGACGAGGCGAAATATATGGAGATTGGAGAGTTGGATATGGATGCCACTGAGAGGGAGTGCACGAAGGTAGGAGAAGGATATGCTAGACAGGAGCAAGTGGCTCTCCTCCAGAAGGCTATCATCAGATCCAAAGTTTCCCAGGATCTGGGGATAAGCACAGAGCCATCGAAAGGGAGCAAGAGGAAGACCCCAGAGGAGGACCTAAAGCGAGGACAAAAGATGAACAAGTAGAGGATCGCGACAATTGGAGTCAAGTTGATCGAATCAGGCCAATACCCGACGATTAGGGAGGCCTTTCTGAGGTAAGTAAGGTTACCCAATGAAGATAATCTAATGGAATATTAGGGGGTGTAACCACCCGAGAAAGGTAAAAACCTTAGGAAGGAAGATCAGGCAAGAGAAACCAGACGTATTATTTCTGTAGGAAACTAAGTGTAGCTTTTAAACAATGGTGAGATTGGGGTAGAAAATCTAGAAGGGTAGCGGAGTAATGGAATTAGATGCGGCAAGCTTGGGGGGAGGATTGGCAATTTTATGGCACCCAGGGCTAATCGAACTCTCGGGGTGGCATGCGAGCCATTTCTCCCTAATGGCTACCTTCAAATCTATTTATTCAGGGATAACATGGACATTGGTTAACATTTATGGCCCAAGTGATTTTCCCCAGAAGCTAGCCTCTATCCATAAACTTAGGTGGCTATGAATCCAGGCCCAAGAGGGGACATGGATTGTTGGTGGAGATTTCAATCTGATTACCTCTCTTAGGGAAAAGAAGGGAGGAAGGCAGGCTCTAGACAAATATCAGGAGGAATTTAGGGAGATACTAACACTCGACCCTCTGGCAAACATAGAAACGAGGGATGGGTAGTACACCTGGAATAACAGGAGGGGAGGAGACCACTTGGTAGCATCTCGACTTGATAGATTCCTGGTGTCAAAAAACATAGTCAGGGGTGCTGGGGAAATTAGGACGTGTGTCGTCCCGGTGGTTGGGTTGGATCATTGGCCAATTAGTCTAGAATGGGATTGTTCAAACACCAACCTAAGCAAGCCTTTCAGATTCAAACAATTTTGGTTGGAGCACAAGGACTTCAAGGGCCTTGTGGAGCAGTGGTGGTAGGAGTTGAGACACACGGGTAGAACAAAAATGTACAACTTCCAACAGAAGCTCAAGGCTCTAAAAGATCAAATTCATACATGGAACAAGGAATATTTTGGCAATATCTTTGAAGACAAAAAAAGGATCCTCCAAGACATTGACCAACTCCAACAAAAGGGCATGGTGTCAGGGTGGGACACAGAAATGAAGGAGAGGGAGAAGGATCTCTTCACACAACTAGATGCTAGAGAGAGATAGGAAGAGATATTCTGGAAGCAGAAGTCCAAATTCAAATGGATACAGGAGGGAGAAAAGAACACTAAGTTCTTTCATAATTTTGTGGTGCATAATAGATTAAGTTCGAAGATCCACAAAATCAAGAAATCAGATGGAGCCTAGGTGGAGACTCGAGGGGAGACTGAGGAGGAACTAACAAGTTAGTTCAGGGGAATCATGTCTGAGGACAACAATGATAGGGAACAAGATATTTCTCGGATCACTGATCTTAGCCCCAGGAGGGTGACCAGGGAGGATAATGAGATGCTTAACAACTCTATATCTATGCAAGAGGTTGAGGATGTAGTGAACCAGATGGCACAAGGAAAGGTGCCTGGGCTGGATGGATTTACATCCAACTTCTTCCACTTATTCTAGGATTTGACTAAGGAGAAAGTATGGTCAATCGTAGAGGAATCGAGAAGCAAGCGAGGGGTCCTTAAAGACTTCAACACCACTCTCCTCTCTTTGATTCCAAAGGGAGAGGGAGCTGACTCCCCAGATAAATTTAGACCCATATCCCTCTGCAATGTGATATATAAAATCATCTCCAAAGTGATAGAAAATCACCTAAAAACCCTTCTCCCAGGCCTGATTAGTCCAGAATAGTCTGGATTTGTGGAAGGAAGACAGATCATGGAAAAAGGAGGGCTGAGTTTGAGGGACTCGAAAATAATGGGGGAGGTCCAAGGAGCTAAAATATGGTGGAGATGGTGTAACTACTCAAAAAAACCATGGGAAAAGATTTGGCACATAAATTATGTGAGGGATCGACCAAAATACCAACTGATAAGATTTAATGAGGAACCACCAGGTTTTCATATCTGGATGAAGGCATTAGCTGGGTGGAAGCTAGTCCAGGAGCACAGTTTCTAGGAGGTCAAAGCAAGAAAGGAAGCTAAGTTCTGGGATGACTCGTGGAATGAGTTCCCCAAGTTATGGAATGATCCAAGATGGTAGCATATTTGTGCCAGGGTAATAGCGGAAGGCAGGACAAAATTCTATCACTACTAGGAGGAGGGAAATCAGGAACACCAGAGACGATGGGATCTCCTAGTTGGAGGGGATGAGAGGATTTCAGAGGAGGACAGCCACGCTTTCAAGGTGGAACTACAGGAACAATGCATTGTGCACAGTGATGAGGAAGATATATTAAGATGGGGATACATGCAGAAAGGATCGTTCACATTAAGGAGGCCTACAAGATCCAGATTCAAAGACATGAGGAAGAGGACCCGATATGGAAAAAGATGTAGTCAACCAACCCTTGGCCAAAGGTCGCAACCTTCTATCGGCTGGTATCCCACCACAGGATTCTAACAGGGGAAAATTTGAAACGTAGAGGAATACTAGGCTCATCTCAATTCATTCTTTGCAAAGGCTAAGAGGAGAGCATAAGTCGGCTGTTGGACTCTCAGTGCACTTTTGCATCAAAACTCTGGGATAGGAGGGCTCAAGCATTTCAGAAAAGCAATAGGTGTAGAGGAGACCGGATCCAAACCCTAAGGGAATGGCATCCTAAAGCCTTCAAAAATCGCATTCTATGCACTCTATGGCAAGAATTTATTGGTCAAGTCCTGTGGGTGGCCTAAAAGGAACGAAATGGTTGAGTTTTCTGGGATAAGAAACACATAACAGAGGAAGTATGGAAGACCCTTTGCTCAAACCTTGTTGAGACAATTCGCAGTATGGAGTGGAGTGAGGACGACAAAGAATTCGGCACCTTTGAGTTGATAATTGCGGAGGGTTGAGGATTGACCAGAGGAACCATTGACAGGTTGCGTCAGCGGGTAAAAGTGTGTAGAGTCTCTACCCCTCTTCTTGGTCTCCTCCGTCGCCTCTGGTTTTCAAACTAAATTTTGATGGGGTGGTGAAAGGAAATTCTAGGGCAGCTGGTTTTGGGGGAGTCTATAGAAATTCAACAGGGGAAGTTCTTCAATTCTACTAGGGGTCGATTGCTTTTGACACAAACAACTCTGCGGAGCTCGAAGGCGTGCTACGGGGTCTCAGTCTGGTTCTAAGGGAAGGGTGGCTCCCATCAATGGTGGAAGGGGACTCGAACATCTGCATCTAGATGGAAAAACAATTGGCCAATGGAAGGACAATGGAGAAGGTTTCATCTAGTTGGCTTCTGGAAAGTCAATTGGAGACCCTACATGGCTTGGTATTGACGCAACCAGTGGTCACCTTTCACCACGTATGAAGGGAAGCAAAAAATGTTGCAAACATGCTGGAAAATGTTGACACTAGGGGAAATGAAGGCCAAAGGATGGGACAAGTGGAGGCTTTTGGGGTGGCTCAATGGGCTCCAAGGTTCCAACTGTTGGCTCAACAAGATTTCAACATGAACAGATAGATGGAGGTTGGTACGAGGGATGATTATGTTGATGATAGAGCTAGGAGGGAACCCTCCATGAATTTTGATCATCCCCATGCGTAGTTATGAAGGGAAGGTTCATTATAATCCGTGCCAACCCTCTGCCCTTTAACTCTGAGTATGGATCACGGTGGGGAAGGGAGAGAAGGAAGAATTGTCTGAAAGAACAGGATTTGGATATGATGATAGGCATGAGGTTTTGAATCATGTCGAGTATGGGGAGGGATGATTACTGGATTAGGGGATTTGATGATGGGTAGAGGGCCATTAAGGTGGAGAAAGGCTCCCATCCTATTAAAAATGGTCTCACTGTTTGGCTCACCACCCACCTTGTGTGGAAGGAGTTTGATGGTGTGTTGATCATCAGAAGCAAGGAGAGGGTATGGGAAAATTAGAGAGGCTCAATAAATGGTTTATGGGTGGAAAGAGTGATGGCTCCTTGGGGTGGCGGTGGGAAGTCTGGTGCAAGCGATGCTTTAGTTCTGGATTGTGAGAAGGGGAAGGGGGTGTCCAAGAGAGGCAGGGGGAACGCAACCCAAGAACAGCTCTAATCCAAATAGGTGACAGAATTCTTCAAATACAGTATCCCCCTGGAGGCCCATAGAGCTACTGAGAGGATGCAAAAATAATTATGGAATAAATTCAAAATGATGTCAATTGAGGAAGTTAGTGCAGAGGTTGAAGATTGGGTGATATACCCAGGCTCTATTACGAGGAGGGCTTCTACCCATGATCGCCTGATAATGTTGTATTGGGTCATTATGAACATCTTCATGCATGCGACGCTCAACCAGGAAGCTAAGAAGGAGGAGGCAGAGGCCAAGGCTGAAGGAAACTAGGATCCTATCTAAGCATGGAAGGAGCATCATGCGGAGGGACAAGAGGTGCTCAAAGGGCTCAACGACCAAAGTGCGGATTGTCACCTAATGCATCGAAAGGTGGACCAAATTGCTAAGCGACTGGGAATTGTTCTCTACCACCCAGGGATGGAGCAACCTTGGGAGGGTAGCCCTATTCAATGACCTAGCAATCAAATCTTGGAGCGGTTTGAAAGGATGCATCAGCAAAAAGGGGATGGTTCGGGGAAAAGCCAGTGCATTCCCATCGTCGGCCTTCATCCATGATGTCTGTGTCGGGTTATGTCAATTCTCTGTAGTTTTGTTTTAAAGTATATGTCGGTATAAATAGGTGTTGTTAGTAGGTTAATATTTGTGTTATGGTTCTTAGTTTCTGGATTGAACCCTGCTATGGCGGGGATCTCCCTCATTTTGAGAAGGATAGCGACATATGTAAAGGATTGTTTTAGACTGTAAGTGGGGCCTTTTGATGGCACCCAGGATGGTGGAGATTTTGTACTTTTGAATTCGATAGTAATATAAGGTTTTATTTACAAAAAAAAAACTTAAGACCCACCAACTATATAATTGGAATTATGGCCTTTTACATTAATAATGTAGGGGCGTTCTAGAATAGATTGCTAACATGCACCCTACTTGAAAAGAAACATTGTCCTGAAGGATAGAGTCGAGGTACCTATTGTAAAATGGCCAATGGTTCCAAAGCAACATTTTCTGTGTAATATCCCTGATCTGTTATTCAAATAACAATACTATCTGTTATGTAATTATTAATTGAGGTGTACAATCAGAGTTTTGCAGTAACATTAACCACTTAAGATGCATGGGAAAGAATGTGAATTACTAATAAAGTTGTGGTAATATTGTAGATGGTTAAGGAAGAGACCAAGACAATTTAGGACAAAATTAGTTATTTCCCTAAGCACATGTAAATTAGGGATCATTTAGGTTTCAGAATCAGCTCCGCTAAGACCGACTTCGACACTTCTGGGTTTCCCAACCATGCAAACTCCGAAGAACTATCACATCCATTCAAACAGGGATTTATGTGAGGTTCAAAGGTGTTATAATATAGTTATAAGCATCAAATGAGGTTTCAGAATGTTAGGAACACATCTAGAATGATTTGGGAAAAACTAGCCGTTTTGGCCCAGGGAGACCCTGCACAAAGGTGGTTGTCTAAACATGGTACGATCTCAACCAATTGACTGTATGAGAGTTTGGATGGGTAGTGGGGTTAGTGAAATTACTACATCAACTTTCAGAATGACATTTGAGTGCACAAATATTCCAAAATGATAAAAACAATAAGACTAGTAAAACTTCCCAGTCAATGAGCAAGGGTGTGCATAGTTTAAGGAATTTCGAATAAAATTTAATTTAGACTTGCTAATAATGTATTACATAGATTAATACATAATTTTTACACATCATATAACTTAATACTCCTTCCCATGGACATTAATTCACTCTTATTACATAAAACTAATAAAAAAATCATCAAGGGGGCAATGAAAGGCTCACCCGTTAAAACTTAACATGAGGGCTCTCTGGAATGGAAAAATTACTGAATTGAAGAATTCATAATGAGTGAATTTGGGATGAGCATCTCATGGGAAGGTTTGTAGGGCTGATATCTTCAAAGGGGGTCCAAAACTAAGTCTAGGAGGCACAAACCTAGCACCAAACTTGGAGCTGAGAGCGTAGGTGAAGTTCCCTTCACTGAAGCTTGTCTTCAATGGAAGGATGGATTTTGTAGAGGTCGAATATGAAGATTAGGGTTTTGATCCTTAGCTCACCATCACCTACACTAAAAATGGAATGGGAGAAAAAAGAGAGGGGAAAGGGACTTTGCGCGCATCACCCAAGAGATTAAGGCACATCACTCAGTATGAAGCTGGGATTCACTCAATAAAAAATAATTCATGAACCAAACTAAGAAATGGTGCTCTAATTGTCTTTAAGTAGACATTGGGTGACTTGTTGAGCAAGTCAATCACCCATTGAGCAAGTTTCCCTTGCTAAACCCTAACCCTAGCCCTAACCCTAACCCTTGAGTAAGTATGTGTAATGTGATATGTTTCCCTATCAATACCTTTCATCCAAATTCAAAATTGTTCCCTCCTTAGGCCCAAAGTTTCCTGCTTTTTCTTATGACAAATTTTTTGCACTTTCTACTTTTGTGACTGAACCTCTAAATGGAAATTGCGCCCTCCTTTGGCTCAGAGTTACTTGCTCTTGCTTATGAGATTTTATGCACTTTTGATTTTGTGATTGAACCTCTAAATGGAAACTGCACCCTCATTAGGCCCAAAGTTTCCTACTTTTTCCTATGACAACTTTTCTTGGCTTTTGGTCCTTTCCCTCTTTTTTGACTCCTTTCATTTGTCAGTCCCTTGATAGTTTCTAATTTTCCTCCTAGGAAAGTTGGCCTTCCCAAGTGTACCCTCCTGACATGGAAACTTATTTCCACATATTTAATTGCACATTAACTAATAATGATGAGAAATAAAACTAAGTACAAGCCTCCTAAATAATAATTTAGCAAAATTCCCTAGGTTAATTAATTAATGTCATTTAGATCCCCTAGGTGTTTGGCAAGGTCAACAATTTTGGTGTTCAATAAGGTGGGGACATGAAAGTCCTCCGCTCCCAAGTCTTCTTGTCCCCAAGTAGAATCAATCCAGGGTGCTGCAAGATTTGCTCACCCTCCCAAGTGGCATATTCACTTGGTAACCCCTTCCACTGTATCATATATTCTTTGATAGTTCTGTTCCTCAGTTTAATTTCTTTAATCTGCAACACTTTCTCTGGTACTAAGACCAAATGGCCTTCATCATCCATGGGTGGAAGTTCTTCTGATGCCACTATCTGTTGGCCAACTACTTTCTTCAGACAAGATACATTGAAACCATTATGGATCTTACTCTCTGATGGCAGTTCCAAATCGTAGGCCACTTCACCATTTTTTCTTAAAATCAAGTAAGGTCCATAGAATCTTAAATGAATTTTTTCAACCCCTTTCTTCTTCAAAGAAGAATGTCTGTAAGGTTGCATCCTTAGGTAGACTAATTTTTCGTCTTGGAATACTCTTGCAATTCGGTGCTTATATGCATACATTTTATGTTGGTTCTGCGCCACCTACAAATTCTCTTTTAATTCCCTTATAATGTCTTGGTTTTCCTATGACCAATCTTTATCTTTCTGGGCTTTGCAGTCTCCAAACATTAAATATGCAAAATATGGAGCCTCATACCCATACAAGGTCATAAATGGGGTCATTTTGATGGAAATATTAAAGGTAGTATTATAGCAAAACTCTCCAAGGTGGAGCCAGGTGGCCGAAGCTCTTCGTTGTCCTGTGACATAGTTATAGAGGTACCCTTCAAGCCATTATTTCATCCTTTGAGTTTGTCCATCTGTCTGGGGGTGGTATCTTGTTCTCATATTCAGGTATGTTTCGACCATCCTGAATAGAGCCTTCCAAAAGGCACTAGTGAACTTTCTATCCCAGTCATTGATTATGGTTCGATTCAATCCATGCATCCTAAAAACATCCTTGAAAAATAGAGAAGCAACCTCACTAGATGAAATAGTGGAGGTGACTGTAAAGAACTATGCAAATTTGGTCAACCTGTCAACCACCTCATAAATGTTGTATTTTCCTTAAGCCTTTGGCATCCCAATAATGAAGTCTACAGAGACACTCTCCCATTTCTGTTTCGAAATAGGGAGAGGCTAGAGGAGTCCAACAGGGTGTGTGTGCTCCACTTTGTTATGCTGGCATGCATAACATTCCCTCACATGCATGAGAACATCATCCTTGAGACCCTTCCAGGTGAATCTCTCTCTTACCTTCTGGTAAGTCTTTAGAAAACTAGGGTGGCCAGCCACTAGTGCATCATGTGCAGCTTCCGGAATCTTCTTCTTTAGTGCATATTTTGGCACTAAGAAGATTATATTTTTGTAGTAGATGAGGTCATCATGTATCTTGTATGCTTCATTCTATCTTACCCCATCCAAAACTCCACATGAAATCTGATTCTTTGAATATTCGTTACCCAACTGTATCTTCCACTCAGTTAGCATCTGTAACAAAGAGAGTGTGGGATTGTGGGAAAGTGCATCAGCCACAACATTCATCTTCCCTTTTTTATTATATTCAATATCACAGTCATAGGACTGGACATTTCTCACCCATTTTTACTTCCTATCATTTAGCTCTTTTTGGGTTAGGAAATGTCTAATACTGTTGTGATCAGTCTTCACTATGAATTTTCCTCCCACAAAATACGATCGGAAGTTGGCCAATGCATGCGTAATGGCCAACATCTCCTTGTCATAGATTGATATATATTTTCATGAGGCTACAATTTTATTCTCTCGAATGCAATAGGGTTCCTCTCTAGCATCAGAACAAATCCAATTCCTTCTCCATAGGCATCACATTCCAACACAAAAAGTTTGGAGAAATTAGGTAAATCAAGTACCAGACAACTTCTCATTATCTCCTTCATCTTTTTGAAAGCGTGTTCAACCTCCCCATTCCAATTGAATGCACCCTTCTTAGTCATACGTGTCAAAGGTGCAGTGAAATGGGAGTAACCTTTGAAAAATTTACGGTAGTAGTTGTAAAGGCCAATGAAGCCTCTCAGTTTGGTGAGGTTCCTTGGGCTTGTCCAACCTAATATGGCCTCTATTTTTCCTTGGTGCACTTTGACCCTTTCTTGGAAGATCACAAGGCCAAGATAGAGAAATTTGGTAATTCCAAACTCACACTTGGACAACTTAGCATAGAAGGGCTGATTTGCAAGTATAGTGACCACCACATCTAAGTGGGGCAGGTGCTCCTCCCATGTCCTACTAAAAATAAGGATATCAACAAAGAAGACAATGACATACTTACAGAGCTTCTCACCGGACACCTTATTCATGCATGATTGGAAGGTTGTTAGAGCATTATTAAATCTAAATGGCATGACCAAAAACTCAAAATGACCGAAATGGAAACAGAAGGCTATATTTTGTATGTCTTCCTCCCTCATTCTGATTTGGTGGTATCCTGACCAGAGGTCTATTTTGGAGAAGATTTTTTCTCCATGCATTTCATCCATTAGTTCATCAATTCAGGGGGTTGGGTACCAGTTGTTTATGGTTTTCAAGTTCAAGGCCCAGTAGTATATGCAAATTCTGAGTGTCCCATACTTCTTCTTCATTGGAACCATCCAAGAAGCAAAAGGACTGGAGATTTTTATAATGAGGCCCAACTCAAGGATCTCCTCGATGGCCATCTCAATCTCATCCTTTAATTTCCTTGGATGATTGTAGGAGTTGATTTTTATTGGAAGTGCACCAAATTCCAACTCAATTCTGTGTTCAATGCCACGATCAGGTGGCTTGCCATGTGGAAGGTTTTCAAAAAACCCCTTGTTCTTGTTCAACACCGTTTTTATGTCTTTGGTCTAGTAGGAACTTTAACTGTAGTTCGCTCATTGGTAATATGACATTCAATAACCTATTCAATGCCCCAATTCCTCATAATGGATCTCATACCATTGGAAGAAATTAATTGGCTTGGGTAAGTATTCATACCCTTTAGAATTATTGATTTCCCTTCAACATCTTTGAAACTTATTTGGGGTATTTTGTAATTCATGGAATGTTCTCCAATAGAGTACACCCATTGAACTCCCAACACCATATTGGTGTTTGTTACTCTGACAACATAAAATTTGTCTTTCATTGTGTAGTCTCCTAGATTCACTTGCAGGTTTGGAATCCATCGATTGCATTCCATGGTATGGTTCCCCAGAATGACCCCAGTGAATCCTTCAAAGGACTTAGTTGGAAACTTTCTTTTCTCCACTATGGATGCATCAATTAAATTGTGGGTGGCACCCCCATCAACAAGATTTGTGATTCTTTGGCCCTCCAGTACTCCTTTCAGCCTCAATGTATGGAATCGGGGTACTTTATTGAGTATTGCAATTTTGCTGTTGGTTTGAGGGAGATTACCCTCTTCTTCAATTCTTTCCTATTCTTCATTTTCCATTTCAGCTTCTTCCACCATCTCCTCATCACTTTTGGAGAACAGTTCAATATAGTGTTCCTTCCCCTTGACACACTTGTGGCTCAGAACCCAAGGTTCTTGGCAGGAAAAACAGAGATTTTTCATTCTCAACTCATCCCAATCCTTATAGGAGTAATCTTTCTTTCCAAGGGAAGGAAAGTTCCTCACCGGAGGTCTTTGATTCTACAATTTAAGAGGCATAAAGGGCCTAGTAGGATACTTGGTCCTTGGAATTGTGTCTTGCAAGTCTCTAGTTCTGCTCATCACTTCTTGTAGAGTTGTGGGCCAGCAAGTTTCACCAGCCCTTTTAGAGGTTCTTCTAGTCCTTCTGTAAACAAAAGGATCAACCTAGCTTCTGATACATTAGTGATCATTAATGCGATCTTTTGGATTTCTGATATGTAATATTGAGGAGTTCCCACTTGTCTAATATGTGACAATTCATGGAAAGAAATGTCAATGTCTCTCCGATCAAACCTTTCTTCCAATCTTCGGGAGAATTCCTCATAGGTAACTACTTGATCATGGACCAAGGTATTCATACCATGAAAACACCAATAATTGGCCTCCCTATCAATATGTAAGGCTACAAACTTGATGGAATCCTTCTGTGCCATAGGATTCAATTGAAAATAGGTGTCCAATTTATGAATCCAAGAGCTCACTATGCAATTTGAAGTGCCATCAAAGTAAGGTAAGGTAATTCTGCCAATGGCATTCCTCAACTCAAAATTATGATATGGAAGCCTTTGAATTGTTCCCTCTATACAGATTTTAACAAAAGTATCTGAATGGAAGAACCCTTTTGCACTCCTCACTCAAATTTTGATATGCAACAAATTTCTCCTCCCATGAAGCAATTTTTTCAGTCTGCACTTTAGGGTCTTCCTTCGGGAATTCCATGAACTTGGGCATGGTGGGTTGGGGATGCAACTTATGCTCATATTTATATTCTACAAGCCTATACTAAAGCCCAGTCTTATAGAATATCGATCCACCTATGATCTTTCTATCTTCATACTGGGATCCAATGCACTCCCTTCTCCATCTTTAGCACACAACTGCTTAGCTACAAACTCTCTAGTATCTTGACTAGAATGAATGATATTGGCTGAAATTTCTTGCAGCCATTTCAACATATTTCTCACAAAAATTCTGAACTCATCCTTCTCATCCATATCTTCATGGAATCTCCCTTCCACATAGTCAACTTCATCTTCTTCAAAGGCCTTCCTTTTAAAATAAGAATTAAAATTTGGATCCATTAAGGAATATCAAGATTAGGTATGGAGGACCATGCTCTGATACCACTATAATATCCTAGATTTGATATTCATATCAAAATACTAAATCTTCTATAATTATTTATTGAGGTGTGCAATTAGAGTTTTGCAGTAACATTAACCACTTAAGATGCAAGGGAAAAAAATGTTAATTACTGATAAAGTTGTGGTAATATGGCAGAGGGTTAAGGAAGAGACCAAGAAAATTTAGGACAGAATTAGTTATTTCCCTAAGCACATGTAAATTGGGGACCATTTAGGTTTAAGAATTAGGAAGAACTGTCACATCCCCTCAACTAGGGGTTTATGCAAGGTTCAAAGGTGTTATCAGATAGGTAATAATCATCAAATTAGGTTTTTGAATTTTAGGAACATATATGGAATGATTTGGGGCTGTTTGGAATGATTTGGGAAAAATTAGCAGTTTTGACCCAGGGAGACCCTACGCAAAGGTGGTTGTCCAAAATGTGAAATGATTGTGCCATTGATCTTTAGGAGATGAGTGCAATTGAATTGTTGTATTATTATGCAGTGTAATGGAATGAAAATAAATTTCACAGAAAAATGATAAATTTCACAGAAAATGGATAAGAATTTCTCAGTATAATTATAGTATAAACTTCATTAATCCCAACAGTATACATGAATGTTACATAAAGGATAATTCAAATCATGTGGATAGGATTCGAATCTACCAACTCAATACTAACTGACTGACTAACTAGAAGTGTCTAAATCACTATATGAGGTCACTAGTCTAACTCTAGATGTCTAATTTTGTCTCACAATCAGTTAAACCAGTTAAACTAATGTGGTAGGTGAGAAGTAGGTGAGAATAGGCGCCTACCCACATTTAGATATGCATTACTGGAACTAACTAAATGTAACTGGAGCATAACTTAGCTTAACTAGTTACCAACTACCAACAACTGAAGGAGGTTGGTGGTGGTACTCCAAGTGGCTCCTAAATTGTAGGGATTGGTCTCTAAGGCACATAAATTTATGCATGAACATGCACTCAGTTTTATTTAACCTCTATATGTGTTTCCCACACTCTAGTGACTGGTACTAGTGGCACCAATAGCCCAAGTGGACCCAATGGTGCTAATGGACCCAATATTAATTAATGACTCCTACGTTAGAATAATATAATCTAATAGATAAGTACAAACAAGGGAGGATTATAAATCCTAACACCCCCCATTAATCCTAGGTTGGACAACTATGGGCTCTGACAATAAGGCCAAAAGTCACCCTTACAACCTAAAAGAATTAAAAAAGGTTGCTCAATAAACCAAGGAAATAGGGGAAAACCTCATGGGAAACCCACCCCACCTCAAAATAAGTAGGAACAGGAAATACAAGCTTTTATTAGGAGAAAAAAATTCCTCTTTGGGAAATAACTTGCAAAAACTCTGCTGCAATTTGTAGCTCTATGCAACAGCATGGTTCTTCTGTATAGCAGCATCCTGAAGCTGTGCATGTGAACCTCTCAATTTCCTTCTGATCTAATGGATTTAGTATGTGCTTCTTCTTACTGGAGGAGTGTAATAACGCAAAAATTCGTAAAAATTTAAAAAAATTTAAAGGGACATAAAATGTCTAAAGTCGCAACTAAGTCACTGTTAATGGTTCGCAGAACATGAAACAGTTTATAAAAGATCATGTGATGGCTTCATTAAAAGAAACTATAAACTAAAGGATGTAATCTTAAACACCTGTATTAGCACTATTAATGACTTAACAACTTTAATTCTATCAAAGTTAGAAAATGACTTGCATTAAGATGCTGCTAGATATACTGATGATTTACTTTTGTCAAGTAGGTAAGAATTCTTGCTTGAGATCAGGGCTTACTTAGCGTTCTGCTAACTCAATTGGAATGCTGGTTCCTTATAGGTTTAGCAGGTAAGCGTAAGATCTAGTAGGTGTTATTTAAAATTACGTCGAGAAAAAAATTACTTTCCTAGCATGTTAAGATGCTAGTTTAAGAAAAGGTTAAATATTCTGCTTGTCTTCAAGGAGGTAATGTAAATTCTTTTTCGTTGTTATAAATCCATAATTGTATTTATAACTAACTCAATAATGAATTTCCATCAAAAACATAAACAATGGTTTAAATTACAAGAGCAAGTACTTACCAAAGTTCCTTCAATCGTATGATGATTATTTTATAAAAGTCTAAAGGACATGGTGATTTTTCTTGTGTTTACAGTACTGGTTATTTATAAATTCCCGTAGAGAGCATAGAGCTCATGGTTTTGGCTTAAGTTTACTTCAACTACTTAGTGATCTCACAGGTATTCTCACTTCAATACTCAAGGTGTCCTTCTCTTAAAGCACGATCCAATTACCTATGTTTTTCAATTATACTTTTAACAATGAGTTATTAGAAATCTAACATGAATTCTCGATCATTGTTAGTCTTCAGTTTCTTGAGCACTCCTTCAACGAAACAATATAAGGGTTATATTTTTCAGAAGATCAAAATGCTAAAAATACTTTTATAAGCATCTTTCATTTACAACTGGAATGCCCCTTTAGCTAAGACTAAGACTTGATGCAACTTATTAGTGGTCTTTGCATTATCTTTATACAAATGTCTTAGCAAATGAATAAAAGGAAACTATTAAAACTTGGAAATAGTCTATACTACTTCGTATCATAAGTAATGGTTTAGAACCTATGCATTTCTAGTCTCCATGGCATAATGTGTATATCATTGGCATAGTATAAATCAAATGGAAATCATATGTTGGAATATGTCCTTCTCATAATTCTTTTACTATTTTAAAATATTACTCCATTTATTCGACTAGTTTGAAAGCATGAAGATTTTCTAGGATGATAAATAGTATCCAAGTCTTAACCTAACGTGGAATACCTAAGTATCAACCCACTAGGATGAAATCGAATGATGGCAATCATATGTTACATAGTTTGATATGATTATTGGTTTTGAAATAATGCAAATGGTTGATTGCAGCGCTGACTATAGGTTTTGACCCACGCTTGGAGAAATTATTTGGAAGGGCACGTGGATTGTTGCATCCACTCAAGGGTTGACTTAAAACCTCAAAACCCATATTCATTTGCATTGCAAACCGTGGGTTTCTCCTTTGTTCTGGCCGAGCTATGAGCTCGCGGCCATGAGAGGCCTGTAACGAACTTCAACATTTTGCATTTCTCCTGCAAATACTATGCTGTGACTATTGGGGAAAGTTGTTTATGGTTTTGGTCTTTCTGAGTGTTAAATTGTTTAGCAAGGGTGTGTATTGGATTTTCTTTGAGGCTCGAAGGCTGAGCTTTCCTTTAACCTGCCACAGAACATTCATAGCTTCTGCCTTCATCTTGTTGGGTCGATTTCTTGCTTTTTCCTTCGCAGAGGTGACTTCAAAAATTCTTTCCTTTTGGCATAGTGCCAATATGACCTGGTGTGGCCATCTCTCCGCAGCTTCCACTCCAATTTATAGCAGGTAAAGTCTTACCCTTAACTTGGGTTTAAAATTAGTTTTTCTCACAAGGGTTTTTACAATTTTAAGCAAACAAAGTATTTATGACATTACTGTTTGAAACTTGTAGGCCTTTACTCCCATTTCCAGCCTGTAGGTGCAAAGCGAGCTCACCCTACAACATTTCGTGGGCAAACAAAATGGTAAGCCCTGGTTTCACAAGGGTTTCTTCCTGCGTGACGTTGTGGTTGATGATGGCTTGGCCTCGGTTCTCTGTTAGTTATGTTTCAAATCTTGTTTGTTAAATGTGAAAGTTTTTAGAAACCCTTAAAGGGTACTTCGTACAGGGTGAAGAAGGCTTTGGAAGCTGTGATGTAACTGGTTTTTACTTGATGTTTTTAGCCTTACGGCCTGAACAATGTAATTGATTTTATTTTAAAAAGAAAAGAGCAGAGATCTGACTCAGTGGGGCTATTGACCTCTGTCTAGATAAGTTTTATTTTTTATAAAAGATTTCAGTGGGTGAAGAAAGACTGTGAAGCAGTCCAGATTGTAAATGAAAACAAGATTTTTCTCCTGTCAATAAATTTTGGTTACTGTTTGATATAAATATATATATATTTTCATAATTTGGTTTTGTTTATGGGCCTGAGCCTCGACCTTCAGTTCTAAAGGCTGTAAGCTATATATTTTAAATTGATTATGTTTTTAATAATTTGTTTAGGTAATATTTTAAATTATTATCTTGTATTTAAAAAGGTTTCCCGTGCATAATTTAAGGGAATTTTTACTGTGTTTTTAAGAGTAATATTTTACCCTGTTTTGGCTCAAAGGGTTAATTAATGAGTAAAATCTATAGTTCGATAATAGTATTATTATACTTAGTAATTCTTAGCTCTGTTTATCTAATGAGTTCTTTAATGATTTTTACAATTTGCTTATAATTTCAGCTAAGAAAGATTAGGGTTTATTGCTGCATACTTGTGAATAGGATAAACTTATCTTTCAATAACATCTGTGGTTCTAAATAGGTTAAAGTAGAATCCTTCTATCTTAGACAGAGACACATAGTGTCTGGAACTCAATGCTATAAAAAATGTTTTACAAATTCTTTTTACCTGGTTCTTAGATGTTATCCTATTTACTATGCTTATGCTTATTTATTAAACTTGTAATTTCTGTGTTTTATAAAGAATGCTAATATTAGTATTAGTTATATCAATAATATGATTACTAAATGTTTTATATACCTATCTTTTAGTTTATATCTGAAGTAAATAAATGCAGACAATATTTACGACTTCTTTACAGTAGAAATCATAAGCAAACTAAAGTAAAATGTAGTTACAGTTTTCATTCAATTTGAAAAGAATCATCATATTCACCTAAACACCTAGCTATACTAGAGTACTACCCGAATCAAGCGTGGAAAAACATAGCATGGAAATTCTAATTCTATCTGTTTCTCATTTTGCATATTAATTTCTATTTCTAACATAATATGTAATTTACCAAATCTAACATTACATAGTTACTCCTTTTTTCATAACCCTCATTAAATACTAACATGCCTGTATTTAACATCTAGTAAACATTTTACTGAGGATGGTAAACAAAAATAACATAAAGACAAATAGAACCTGTCAATGATAAGACAAAAACAGCTTAAGGAGGCCATTCCTCCCAACCAATCTCCTGGAGAACGCTCAAACAACGCTTCCTTAGGACCCCCGAGCTTGTTCCTGGTCTTCTTGGCAGAGAACCGAGTGGAGAATGTAACTTTAAGACCCTTTTCACCTTACTGGTCCAATTACCTTAGTAATTAAAATCTACTCACAACAGTATGAACTTCAACCTAAAAGCTACAATAAGTTCAGTCTCAGCAGTTAACCCCTCAAACTCACTTCAGTAATCCCCTCCATTGAATTTCTCTTGATTAAATTCATTCACCCTGAATGATCACCTATAGAATGAGCAGCCTCAGCTGTCTTCAATGGGAAATTTTATAGAGATGCTGATTCCCCAAGAAAGTGGAATCAGAGCAGGTGGCTCATTAAATGAAAACTGACCCAGAAGACCTAGGGAATTTTCCACCTGCAACAGTTGGAAGTAGTTTGCGGATGCTACCACTTGTCAGTGTACTCTCCACCCAGTCTCCTCCACCAATTGACCAGTAAACACTCTTTTAACAACTTCCCTAAGCTGTTGTCTCATCATTTATTTATTTATAAATAAAATATTCTGAATTACATTAATTATTCTTGACCCCACTGGGTCATCAATTACAAACTTAGCATAAAATATAACACAATGCTCCTCAAATAACATTAAATTGTTTTTGCAAATTGGGGCATGTGACATACACAGCCCCTTAAATTATAACATCATCCTCAATGTTATTTATTCCTCATCCTCAGAGTTCCCCTCAAATATAATTGGATATGCATCCCGCCTTTCCAATTCCCAGGTGGCTTCCTCTGAACTAAGGTGCTTCCATTACACCTTCACTTGACCAATGGTGCGGTTCTGAAGCGAGATCTCCCTCCGCTCGAGGATATAATCCAGTTCCACCAGAAAATCTCCTTCAGGTTCCACCTGCACATCATTCCAATTAATAACATGAGTAGCATTATGTACATATTTTTTAATACAGAAATGTGAAAAACATTGTGAAATCTTAAATTTGGTGGTAAAGCTAACTGATAGGCTACCTGTCCGATCCTGGACAGTATTTCAAAAGGATCAAAATATAGAGGTGCTAGCTTGGGACAGCTACCTAGCCTCAGAGAACTCTTTTTGGGTCTCACCTTAATGAAAACATGTTCACCTACCTGGAACTCCTTTGGAGTTTGTTTAAGGTTTGCTTGAATTTTTTGTCGATCTTGCGCAATTTTCAAATTACCTTGTACCTGTTTTACAATTAATTCCATTTCTTTCAATAATTCAGGTCCTAATACTAACCTGTCCACTGGA